>JXTB01000583.1:0-26393 GCA_002914805.1 Parasponia andersonii | reverse complement strand
GCAACGGGTGGTTGGCGGGCCAGACGGTGGCCTGGGCGACGGCGCATCCTCCCCTGGTGCTTCGGCCAAGAGTGAAGAGAGAGAGAGAGCAGGGGAGAGCGGCGATGGGAGAGAGAGAGAGAGAGAGAGAGAGAGAGAGTGAATGAGTGAGTGAGTGGGAGGTAGAGCCCACGTGGGATAAGTAAGGGACTGTGTAATTTTTTAAAAAATTTGCACTATAGTCTTTAGTTCCCAATTCTCTATCAATTCAGTCCTCCAAAATTTACAATTTAGTCGTTCTATACAAAATTTTTGCAAATTAATTCACCCAATATAATATCCAAAAATTAGTAAAATGTCTAAATTATCCTCCAAAAATCCTGATTTTTACACCGCCCTACTCTGCTTACATCCCTACTCAGTCCCTGCTATCCCCTATTCACTTAACTAGTTCTAATGAGACTTAGCATTATGCCATGCTTTATGCCGAATTAAAACAACATAATTTTAAGCCTATCAAACAAATTAAGTAAAAATTTAGTCATGATCGATATTGAAGGGGACTGTGAGAGAGAGAGAGATATGGAGGAAGCCTGGGCAAAAGGAAAATAGAACTTCAAGGCTTTGACAGGATTTGGGAAAATGTTGTAAAAAGGGAAAGTGTCATTAATTGTAGGGGGAAAAAAAAACAAAAGGTCTGCTAAGATGACCTACATAGGACCTTGCATGTGACCTAATCAAGACTATAACGACTTTGATCAAAATCAGTTGGTACACGAGCACTTCAATCATTTGCACCTTTTATTTCTTTTTCAATATAATCTTAATTATTGTGCACACAAGAACATCCGGACAATGATCATTTGCTTTTTTGAATAAGGCCTAAAAATTTCTAATACTTCTTTCATTTTTCTTTTGTTTTTTCTTCTATTTTCTATTTTGGTGGGGTTTGTCAAAAGAAAACCAAAAGAAGAAAAAGAATCTCATCAAAAATTAAACAAAAAAATGATGCATTTGTAATAGAATATATTATCAATTAATATTAGAAAGCACCAAATAAAGTGGAATATATATTTAACTAAAATCATTAATCTGGTTGGCCTCTCGTACTCTTGTTAAATCATTTCCATATTAATATGACACAGTTTCCAATAATTAGATTCGGCTAATTATGTCGGTTGACATGAATAAATCAAGTGTATATGTACGTAATTAAATCATATCATCATGCATCCAAATGGTATGGTGGGGTATTGGTTTAGGCACCAACCAAAATCTTTCTTTTGCCATCAACCTCGTCTATTTTATTCTACTTGGATCTTTCTTGTTAATTAAATTCCTGTTTGCCCTTATAACATTTACTACCACGTGAATAATCACACCATACGGCTTTTAGTATTTTTATGTTAGAATCACATTAATATATAATTTGGTGGTTGGCTCTTGATAAAGTTTTACACAAGAACAAAAGAAAAGAAAAGAAAAAAGGGAATAATTATTTGAAAATTTTCTAGGGCTATTTTACGATTTTGGTCAATCTTGAAAATACACTTACTAATAATCTTCTCATTTTAGTGTTTATAAGAGGAGATACCATTATTTTCTACTTTACTCCCTTGTATCTTGAATTATTGCTTAACATATGAACTCGTGTTTTTTTTTTTAATTTGTCGTTTTTTAATAGGGAAAAAAATATTGGACTTCAAATTAGTAGTTTTGGGAGGAAATTGTTATTAATTAGTTTCCTACGGGCTAAGGGCCTTTACAGCTACTTAAGAGCACTCTAATTCATATGTTAATTAATTGCAACCTAGGCGTTTTAATTTGCTTTTCCTTTCTTAAAATAAAATAAGCGATAAATTGATGGTCATATCTATAGGTCACCTGGCTAATGTAAAGAAGAATCTAAAATATATTCATAGGCAGTAATATCACAAGATTCCCGGTGCAGGTTTTTGAAGACCAAATCAAAATAATAGCCAGAACCGATAGAATCTCATATAAGTTATATGATGTACATAAACATTGTTCACTAATAGTAGAGTACTTTTCATACCTACGTGATTCAGCAGATCATTCCCCATAATAGTTTTAATTTCGTTGCAGAGTTTGCATGGGAATTCTTAATTTAAATTAAAGTTTGTAATCTCGTATGAAATGCAAATATATTTACTTTTTTAGTCGTTAGATTATTATTTAATGATTATCATAATTTTAATAGTTAAAAAATAATAATAATAAAATAAATACTTATTATTTAATAATTTTTTCTTTTTAAAATGATTTTTAATTAAACAAAATAATATATAGTTTAAAAAAATACCTCGGTTAATGCCCGTTATATATTACTTAAAAGCCATATATGTATATATAGAATAAACAAAGCATAGCATATTAGTCATTAGTATATCCAGAGTTTCGATTGAAAAAAAAAAAGTACATGTAGCGTTACTTTTCATTTGTACAAATTTCAAGGCTAGGAAACTTGGGTTTGATCAATGTAAGTAAAGCTAAGTTAAAATTAAAATTCCCAATAAATGCCCTGTCATGCAACTAGAGTTTACCTTTTGAATCCGTTTTGAATGCTAAGAAACAAATCATAAATCTAACACAAATAATTAAAGAAAAGACCAAAATTAAGAAAAGGCATAACATGGCTTCTGAGGGAATGAATATTAAGACAAAATTTACCTAGTTTCATATATCATATGATGTCCATGTATACCTGGAAAAGATCGTGTTGCTATCTGACTCTAGAAATTAATTATATATTTGTGTGTGATTCGTACTACTAATGATTAAAAAAATTTCTTTGCTCTTTTATTTTTTAATACTAAATAATACAGACCATATAAAACAAAATAAATGCAACTAACTCCATAACTGTAATAACTGAAAGGGTATTAAGAAATTGAAAAATGAGGGTCAAAATTGCTTGGGCAAGTGGGTAGAGAGATGAATCAGATGTGAAACATGGGAACACATGTGACATCACATGAATGTTGGGAGCAAAGAGTTGAGTGGTGGTCGTTGGTGAGGAAATGGTCAACATTTAGCTTTTAATGACCAAAATATTTTTCCAAGGACAATACCACCATGTGCTCCCAACTCTAATTATGAACCCGTCAGGCTCAGCCCACAATTAAAAAAACAAAATATTATTCTTGCACATTCAAAAATACTTCATTGGGTTTTCTTCTAATTTCTTTTTGCAACGAAAGTGTTGATCCTCTAATTTCTATTTTTTTTTTTTTGTTTCGTCTATCAATTATAGAGAGAAAAGAGGGTGGATTAAGCCTGAAAATGCATGCATTGGGACGTCTAAATCGAAATTAACTCAAGTACAATGTCTCCCTTATTAAATTCAAGTTGTTAAATTCCGGGACAGCGGTGATGACGAAAGAAGTAATAAAATTATTATTATAAAAAAATGTAATAAAATTATTAAATGTGCTGGTTAAGTTGGGACTTGGGCAGGTTAAATCACTGTATTTCGTACACGGATCAGTGTTTACGTGCTTGAAGTGAACTTTTTGTTATTTAAGACTGCCTCGGCTTTGTTAGATGCAATGTTGTGGAGGTCCACCAACCTATTGGGCTATGCTCTAGTTTTTAGGGCTTTTTAGGGAAATGGCCTAATTTGGATAATAGTTTGCAAAATTGCCGTTTTTCAAACGCTGATAAAAATGGCTGTTTTTCATATTAATATATCAAAATATATTGATTTATTTTTTAAAAAAATTGATTTAATTTTTGGAAAATTGATCAACTAAAAAAGATTGTTTATCAAAATAAATTGTAAAATGGTTATTTATTAAATAAGTGTAAAAAATGGCTATTTTTTAAATTAGTCATTAAAGAAAAAAAGACCGTTTCTTATAAACACTCTAGTTTTTTTAGGACGACCCTGCCAATATGGACCTAGCTCATGAGCACTGAATTCCATATGAACATAGCAAGGATACAACCACTGGCTAAATTAGGGAAAGGGAAATTGACATAAGTAGTAAAAGTTTGGACTAACATGACTTTTTTTCTGGTAGTGTTACAAACTTACAGTATTGTGTGACTTACAGTATTGTGTGAAGGATTGATCACACAATTTGTAATCACTGATTAGTCCTAAAAAAATCATAATTTTTGATCACAAATTATGTGAGCCTAGTAGAAATGACATTTTTCAAAATGCTCCTAAAAATTTATTAGAGTCTAAGTTACCACAAGTCAGGTCCATTTCCCAAGTATTAATCCAGTACAATGGACTAATATGGACTAATAGTGTTGTTAGGTAAAATGACTTTTTTAGAAGTATTCTGGAGAATTGACTTTATGATTTTCATAATATTAGTAGCAGGCAGTCACTATATTAGTGACCAAGAGTTATAATATTTATGATCCTAGATTAGTCATATATTTATAGTTATAATTATCGTGAGTATTCGTTTTTTTAAGTAGCAACAACAAATATATATATATATATTTATATATATATTGTGACCAATTGTCACTAACATTGTGACATTCCTGAAATATTTTGAAAATAGCCAAATTACTCCTCGTCAGGTCCATTTCCCCACATCATTGCCGTCCAAACAGCAAGACTAAGTGATTAACCACTAGTCAGATGACCCAATATTCTATAATATACCAACTGAACTTGTAAAGCCTTTAAGAATACACTAATAGCTGAAGTCAACTAAACTACAGTTAGAGAATCAAGCTGAAAACGACAGCTTCTGTGAGACTTGGGAGGCATTACAAGACCTCAAACGATTCTTTGGCAATACCTTTGAGGGTCAAGACAACCAGGAGCTTCTCAACAAGCCATGTTACAACAAAAATTGTCTACCAAAGAATAGAATGAATATGCGGTATCACAGTACAATTACAAACAAAATAAATGAAACCATGATTTATATGGCATATCTTCAAGTATTTGTACAGCTTCAGATTTTGACATAATGGATACTTAGACAAGGGAAGCCTTTGAGAGCAAATACATTATTCTACACAAACTCAGGCTAGTACCGTAATTCACAAGAACATTCTATTCGATTTTGAGCCAGTGCTTCTCCCTTTCTCTTTGTTCATGCTTATTTTCCAAACGAGCAAATTGTAGAACAACAACAAAACAGATACACAACAAACATATTCATATCCCAAACCACCATAAGAACCCACCACTCTCATTTTCCAGCATTTTCAAGGCACGATTTTGAGAGCTTTCATCTTGTCAATCCAAGAGATAAAGGAGTTCCTGGAATTCCTGAACCCCAAGAAGCCATGCTCCTTACTCTTGTTCATGATATCCAACTGTGATTCCACTCCTAAAATGAAATCAACAAACCACCAAAGCCCCACCTCCTCCAACTTGGTGGGCTCTAGCTGATTCTCCTTCACAATCTCCTCCCAAACAGGACCTTTGTCCTTCATCAACTCCGTCAACTTCAAACTTTCGCCTTCCTTGAACCCATGATCTTCAATTCCAAACTGCTCAGCTAAAACCTTCCAGAAATGCTTCCACTTGAACACATCCCCATTGTTACAGTTAAAGGCTTCATTCTTTGCATACGAGTCCACTGAAGCCCATATATGCTGCTCTGCAATCAAATCTGCATCTGCAGCCACTGAGTAACACTCCCAAGCCGCATTGCTTCCAGGGAATTTCAGTGGAATCCCTTCGTGCTTGCATATAGCGGCATACACACATAGCGTGCCAATTATGTTCATCAAGCTGTAAGGGGAAAACCCAAATATCACATTGGGACGGTGCACAGACCAAGTCAAGCTCTCCTTCTTCTCAGCCTCTTCATACAACACATCTTCCAGAGTGTAGTAGAAGTTGGGAACATTCAAACGAGGCAAATCCTCTGTGAAAGGAGGCTCATGGGACTCGATCTTGCCCTGGGCCTCAAAAGGGCCAAGGTAATGTTTGGTACCAGTTTGGAGGCAGATGTGGCTGAGGTTTGGGGCATTAGGGATCAAAGCACGAAGCACATTGCGGAACATGGCACCGTTGACCTCGCAGTTCTCAACTTCAGTGGTTCGGTTGGCCCAAGTGACATAGAAGATATGGGTGACATCAGTCAGTCCGGAAAGCTTTGTATTTGTGTCTTCAGGATCCAAGATGTCGCATTGGATGTATTCAATTGGATGGTCAGCATTCCAGTTGGGACGCTGGCGTCGCCCCACTCCATAGACCTTCCAGGGGCCTCCAGGCGTGTCTGAGAGTGGGAGGATTTCGGCCAAGCTGTTGCCTACTATGCCAGTCACGCCGATCACCAGTCCCACACTCTGGTAGCTTCTGGGTGCTTCATCGTCTTCGAATTTTTTCTGAAATTGAAAATCAAATTTGTCAATGTCAAATTTGGATAGGATAAAGTCTCTAAGGCAGGCGTGATGGAAATTGAGAGTGTATATGGTTCTTTACCTTAGCAGCGCCAATAGCTCCAGCCCACCACCAACTCATTTTCTACAACAGAAGTACTCAAAACCTGAGGCATGAAAGGAAAAAGAAAAAGGGAGAACGATCACATTCTCAATTATAAACATGGACATAAGATCAAAATTGGGGAGAATCTTTCATATTTGAGAAAACAAAAATATAGTTTGGGGAGAATCTTTCGGATTTGAGAAAACAAAAATATAGTCTTTTGCACTCGAAGTTCTTGAAGCTATTATGATTAGCATGCCAAAGGTTTACACTAACCTTTTAACTTTCCACTGAAATTTCAATATAGTTTACAGTCTATTTGGTGTAAACCTTCTTTCCAAAAAAAAAGGAAACAAACACACACACACACACACAACAACAAAGGATCAGGGCCCTAAGAATGTATCATAATACATCCACTGGAGAGGCTGAGCAAAACATAGTACAAAACCTACCTGAACAATTAACGACAGAACAATCACTGAACAAATCATGCATCGAAGAAGATACACAACATGAAGAAAAATTATGAAATGATGCTAAGAATTCCTTATGACACCAATTACACCAAATTAATGGTGGCGATGGTCCTGTGTATCAGATGCATCACATCATGTCATAATCATCAAATACGAACAGGTTAACACAATCAAAACAAAGTGAAAATATAGAAAAGCCATTTTAGCATGTTTAACTTAAAACTTCATACCACTAGGGATATAACCAACACCCTTCCCAGAACACAAAGACTGCTTTAAGCCAAAGATATTACAAAAAGACAAAATGAAATGTAACCCCCCCCCCCNGTATCATTGGAAAAACAACTCCAATTAAGATTTGTCAAGCTAATTCTATACAAACAGTACAAAACAAATGAAACCCATTTCAAAATCTGCAAACTTTAGATGGAAAAAAAAAAAAAAAAGGAAAGATTTTAAAGGAAAGGAATCAAAATGAACCTTTTAAACGTAAACAAGCTCTCTTGTGTTCAATACAGACTATGTATCTCAACATTTCAACTTCAAGAATTCATTAACGTGCGACTATCATCTAGTAATGCAAGCCCCAACAGGCCCTTCAATATCCAGTTGGCCAGTAGACGCCTGAAACTAAATTCAACCATCCCAGAAGCCAAATTTCACACAAATCGATTCCAAGTGCATAAGATTGGAAGGAGCAACAATTATTTCGAAAAACAAACACTCAGTTGCAAATTCAATACCTTTCGACGACAAAGAATTAAAGCTATGACATAATACCCAGTTCCCATAAGTTTGAGTTGATAATAAAGTAAGGTACAAATTTCAATTGGGTAGCATAGTACATGCGTGTATACATATATATACACACTGGATGAAGATAATCCAAGCTTTGTTAGCATATTTGCGATGAACCCATTTAATTTTATACCATAAATAATCGCACTGAACCAAGGATCACTCACTCAAAATCAAATAACGGTGAAATGTATTTGCATTATCAAATCCCATTTAGCTAAATCAAACAACAGTTACACAATCACTAAATTCCTCCTCTGGACACATTTTCACAAAATTTTCATAAATAAATAAATAAAATCTGCATATGTAATTGTTTTCCCATCTCCTTATGGTCACGAAAAATTAAAATTAAAAAAAAATAAAAATAAACTAGCTAACCTTTTTCTGGAGTGGCTTAGAAAACAGAAACGTCTCTGGAAGATGGCCTTGAAGAGAGAGAGAGAGAGAGAGACTTTCTGATTTTTGGTTTCTTTTTTAATTATAATTTTATTTCGTTTTCTGATTTTTGGTTTTTTTTTTTTAAAATTGTTATTTTATGTCGTTTTTGGCAAGAGATGCCTTCTTTGCCAGAGATTTGTTCATGAAACAAGAGAGAGAAGAGAGAAAGAGAGAGACACGTAATGATTGACAGCTTTATAGAAAGAAAGTGCTAGAGAGAAACATTGCTGCAACCACGGATGTTTGATATTTCGCTGCTGAACGACATCATTTTTCGTCTTCGACCAAACTTCCACATTACATTCAAGAGATGTCGTTTTAAAGAAATAAATAAATTATAAACTTTGATTTGATGCCGGTTTAAAATTGTAAAAACCCAGATTTGGGAAGGTAATTTGGACATTCTACCGATTTTTTTGGATATAATATTAGGGGAATTAATTTGTAAAAATTTTGTACGAAAGAACTAAATTATAATTTTTGAGAGATAGAATTGATAGAGATTTAAGAACCGGGGACTATAGTGCAATTTTTTGAAAAATTGCATAGCCCCATAAATTCCCACTCACGTGGGTCCTCTCTCTCTCTTTCTCTCTCTCCCCGACGTTCTCTCTCTCTCTCTGATCTCCCTCGGCCAAAGAAGGGCCACCGCCGCAGCTTCCCCGACGTTCTCTCTCTCTCTCTCGAATCTCCCTCGGCCGAAGGAGGGCCACCGCCGCAACTTGCCTCCCGTGCGTCGTCCGCCCGTGCAGCCCACCGGCAGAGCTCCCCCATGTCGCACCGAGTCGACGCCGAGCTGTTGCAGTCGCCGGAGAAGACGAAGTGCCCATTTCAGATTTTTGGCCGCCGATGACGATTCCAACCTCCGTTCGACCTTCAACTGGTCCCGTCGGATTAGTCTCGTCGCAAGAATTGTCAAAGTATATATATCTCACCCCTATTTTGCCCGGATTGAAAGTTACTATTTTTAGGTCTTTCGAGTTTATAGTTGTTATTTTTTATCCGACCGTTGGATTGTGTTTTTGACCTCATTTTTGGATTGTACTCAGTAAATGGGAAAATTTGATATATATATATATATATATATTGCCTATGTGTTGATGACCGGTACAGAAATCGAGATCAGACAGTCGAGATTTGCCTCGATTTGTGTGCCACCGGCCCTGTGTGGGCCCGAACCCGAGTTGGATAAGTTATATGTCTACCCTAGCTATTTTGGGTGCTAGGAATTCAGTGAAGAAGTCTGTTTGAGGAATTGAAGCTCCGTTGAGAAGTTGGTTTTTTGCAAGAGAACGATCGAGGGCTTGGAATTGGTTCTCGACCCTTCGGGCGATCGTCAACGATACCTTGAGGATTCAATAGCGCGGTATCGCTATTCGAGCGAGGTAGGGACTCAATTACCTCTGTTTTATATCGTTTTCGAATAAAACTTATTTTCTGCAACATATGAGAACAAATATGATTTTTAGTTTTCTTTAACATCTGTGATGGGAATTGATTGTATGATGTATACATATTGTATTGTTCTGGGAATTTTCCAAGTGCAGATTATTTTAGGTATATTAAAAATAGGGTCGTTATGCTGCTCGTTTTCCTATAAAACCTAATATGCTGATTTTATCGAAAAATCCGAGCATAATTATTTTCACACTTCGATTCTGTATTGCACGTGTCATAAGATCATACATAAGCACCGTGTTAGCATCGTGGGTTTACAGTATGGCACTGCGTGCCCCACCGTCGGTGTAGAGTCTGTAAACTCGCGCGGGGTTCTGTTACTTCTGATTACCTCCCTATTTGGTAGGCATAGGCAATTCGGTTGCCCCTCCATATTTGGTTGGCGACACACGAGTGTCCCCTCCGGATATGGACTTAGGTGTCAGGCAGGCTGTTAGGCATACTTAGTGCCATCATCCTGGGTTTCTACAGATGAGAGGATGAGAGCTCATGAGTATGGGTTGATTTGTGTCATGTGCATATATGAATTGAATGATTTTGATTATACTGCTTTATATATATATATATATATGGATTTCCGGTTTGGATTATATATATATGTATGTTTTGGACTAAACTAACCATTCAGGTATTCTCCATCACTAAATATTTTCGACTGGGTAATTATTTTTCCTACTATGTATTTTATACTCACCCCCCCTACCTTCTTCCTCAAGTGGTGTCCAGTGCGATCTTGGTGATCAAGAGGAGTAAGAGGTCATTTTGACTGTAGTTCGTTATCTTGGTAATGCTAGAAACTTGTTGTCATAGTGTTTGGATTGTTTGGGTTTTATGTTAGAATTAAACCAATATTACTACTTTTTATTTTATCTGAGAACTTGTGTATACCATTCTGGAATTTGAGTTTCGTTGTGAATGATGATAATGCTTGGACTTATATGTGATTTCATATTTTTAAATAATTATTCGATCTATGTTTAATGGTGTATACGAACTGTGGGAGTGGTTCACGGGATGAAATTTCAATTATTTTATTTAAATGGACTGTTTTATAAAACTAGGACTTTTGACACTTTTCAAATAAATCAATGAATTTCTCATCTTTGTGAAATTCTCCTTCTGCCATTAGCCTGGGATTTGGGTCGTGATAAAAATATTTTAAAAGGAAAATTCGAGATTTTGCAATAGCTCTTTAGAAGCATCTTCAATGTAATAATAAGTAATTGTACTTTTGCTATAATTTGGCCGGGTATATATATATATATATAAAAGAAAAAAAAAACAAAAGTGAGGTATAATTTAGTGTGTGTATATATATATTTTAATTTTATAAATAAATATTTCTTTTCTTTTATTTTAGTAATTTGAGTTTATCTGTACTTATTTACCAACTTTATAAGCTACTATATCACTTCTTTACTATAATATTAAAAAAACTTATCTCTAATAATTAGTGGCATATTTATTATCGTATTTATGATAAATTTTTAATTATTATTATTATAAAGTGATATATTATTTATTTATCACACCATGATCATAAAAAAAATATATAACTTATTGATAATAATATATTTATTATTATACTTCTGATAAATTAATTTATTTACCATTATTATAAATGACGTATTGTAGGTACTATACTTATCGTTATATCCATGATAAGTTACTTACTAGCCCGTATATCACTTATATTTACGACTAATATACAATATTATGTCACTCTTTTTTTTTTTTTTGTTTGTTTGATAATAAGAGCTTCATTGAAGAAAAATAGTAGCCACAGAGGCAGAAACAAAAGAATCCCATGGAATCAAGAGTCGCAAAACAGAGGCGACCTCCAAAAAACACAGCTCTCAGCATTAGTTTATACTATGTCCCTTCCTCTATATACAAGGAAGAATGGATTGTACATTCAACAGACCAAACGACCTAGAGCTTGCAGCCTAAGCAGTTAAATTATGGGCAAAAAAATTAACTTCCCTGGGGAGGTGGCAGATATCTAAGAATTTGATACAAGAAAGTACTGAACAAATTACCTTAAGTAGATTCTTGATGACCCACGAAGTTGTCTTTATTGACCTAGAGATTCCTTCCACTGCTTCCTTGGAATCTGATTATATAATTATTGGTTCCCACCCATTGGAGTGCGCCAACTTAATACCTACCAAAATAACTTCAGTCTCAACGACAAGGGGATGAGTACACATCAAATTAACAGACTACGCTGCCATTGCCACTCCTTGATCGTTTCTTGCAATGCCAACACCAATGGAAAATGTGAGGTTGGGTAACCACATCTGTATTGATCTTAATCCATGGCCAGGGGATGGACTCCATCGTGGGCAAAGGGGGTATGGAGCTTAGGGATGGGCATAAAGAGCCACGTTAAAAAGACACCTTTCTCGCTAGTACAGTCGTACCTTTTGGAGTTCCACCATGCACAATACAGTTCCATTCCTGCCATAATTTCTCCTAAGTAGACAGAAGAAAACAACAATAGCTCTTCAAAATTAGGATACTCCTTGGGTATAATTTATCCATCCACCAAACTGATGAAGTAATCGACCATCGAGAGAAAGTCATAAGCATCACAGTGGATACCTTAACAAGAAGAAAACTAGAGTTGCTTAGCTATGAGGCAAAATTGCCTCACTTTACAGGCACATGGGACAGGTCAAGTCCTCAATAAGGAAAATTGAGCTTAATCTGGTTCTGGTCAGTAGACCACTATTTAGAGCCCACTATCATAGCAGCTTGTGTCTAGGATGTAACGTTGCTTTCCAAGCCCTTAACAAGAGGGGGTTCTGTTGGGGAGTATTAGTATGTATAACAGCTTGATATTCTCTTGATAGTGAAACCCTTATCTGAAAACAAGGCCTAGAATCATTAGGCACTATAGTGATGAATATTTGGAGAAGTGGGAATCCTAATGATGGCCTGCACTAAAACTTCATCCAAAAAAAAAAAAAAAAATCCTTTAGTCTGCAGATATTCCAAGCCCATGACACGGTTACCAAGTCACGAACTAAAGTGCTTTCCCTCGTGATGGCATGGGGAGCAAGGGAGAGAATAAAACCATCCGATAAAGAGAACCCACGGTTCACTCCACACCTCCACATAAGAGTTTGGTTCACAGCGGTCGTTAACACAGTCAAATTAGAATTTATAATACTTTCCGTCACTATCTTAGAAATTTTAGAGAAACCTCGGTACAGTGGTAAGAAAAGTCGATTCCATATGTGTAATTGGTCTAATTAATAAACTATTAATCCTAAAGATTAAAACTAAATAAAAACAAAAAAATAAATAAAATAACAAAAGCAATAAGGTAAACTTGGTAAAAGATTCAATATTCTCCACCATTGGAAATTCCTATCAAATTATTCACCAAAATTATATACTCAACTACTATTTAGAATTACAAACCCTAGGCAGTAGATACATGCTCACCAACCCCTGCACTCTATCGACTATCACTGGACAAAACAAACTCTCCAACTAGATTCTATTAGTTAAGTAATATCCTATGCGCCCACTCGATTAGTTTAGATCAATGTATTAAAAATTAGAATAAGTTAAATCTAAGCAATAATTATATACAGATTACTTGACCTAGACTTATGTTTTCACTGTAGATTAATTAAATTATAAAAATTAATTGTCACTATTATTTTGCTTCTATTATTAAAAATCATGGATAATTACATATCTAAAGTCCTAATTAGCTAAATTTATCATGCATAATCTACTTGCGTATCTAAACACACAAAATAGAAATCATAATCAAAGCACGAAAGAATAATAACAAATCTAAAAATATAAAAATTGATATATAAAATTAGAAAACAAATACATATTCATGTCCAGGACTTTAAAATTACCCTTAATGTATCCTAAACGATCTAACAATAATATAAAAGAATGAACAATAAAAACATGATGCTAGAAAACTAAAAATAAAAAAAAAAAAAAAAAAAAAAAAAAAGAAGAACGAGGAACAAAGACAGCTGCAGCTCCCACCACCGAAACTAACAAAGTAATGCAGAGAATAAATCGTCGTTTAAGTGTAAATAGACACCTGTTAGTTTAACAGCACGGCAAGCCCTAATTTAAATTAAATATTGACACTTTAAGATAGCCCTCCAAATCCATGAATTTGTTCTATGATTCTCTATAGAGAAAAGAGTTCTTCCTCTTAGATAATTTGATTTGATTAAATTTAGCCAAAGTGATGGTACCTCCTCCAGCACTTTCCAGGCCCATTTAGCTAAGAAAAAGGAATTAATGAACTTCATTCTTCTGAAACAGAGGCCGCAAATGTTCTTTGGTCTGCAAATAGATGCCTAGGATTTTAGTATAAGGTCTTTCTTCTCTGCTTCAACTCCCCCACCAGAAATTCTGAATGGAATGATCAATTTTGTTGCAAATAGGCTGAGGGAAAGTGATGACCACCAACAAATATGCTGGGATTATCGTACCAACTGAATTAGCAAGCACTCCTCGACCTGCTCGCAATAACCATTGCCCTTTACAAGCAGCCAATCTATCTTGGACCTTCTAGCAGACACATTTTTCGTGAAGATGAGAAGAAGGCCCATGTAATAGCTCTACCTGCAAAGAGGCTTGAAACCCAGAATGCGAATGAGCTCTCTAGCTTTACCACCATGAAGGTTCTTGCTGAAATGGACATTGGACTTGTCGACATTCGCCTTCTACCCTGATAATTGGCAATATCTATCTAAGCATGCTATGAAGGCCAGAGCTTCCTTATATGTTGCTTTACCACATAATAACAGATTATCTGCAAAAGTGAGGTGGGTGAAGCTACGTCCACACCTTACTACTTTGATCCCTCTAATCTCTCCCTGTTGTTCCGCCCTCCAAAGAAGTCTAGACAAGATTTCTCCGCACAAGATGAATAAGTACGGAGAGATAGGGTCACCTTGCCTAAAGCACCTTTGGGGAAACATTTTTCCACACGGGTTATCGTTTAAAAGCAGACTAGCCGAGGTAGTTGTCACACACACTGCATGACCTAGTTAATGAAGATAGTTAGAAAAACAAAATTCAATAGGACGACCGAGATGAAGCTCCAATCCAAGCGGTCATACGTCCTTTCCATATCAAGCTTAAGGAGCATCAAGCCATATCAACCTTTCTTGGATGCCATCTTGTGGAATAACTCTTGAGCCATTAAAGTTTTTTTTTTTATCGATATTCCATTCTTTTACAAAACCTTTAGGGAGATTTAATTTTTGCCAAGGTTCAATTAAGTATTACCCATCGTGACGAGAAGAGGTTTTGCATGCATTAGTAATATCACAACGATTATCCATCACCAATCTGAGAATGGACGTTTCCAAATTAGTCCTTGTTCCAATTAGAGAGGGCTGACCCTAGCTTCCCCAATTCTTCTAGTTATTCTTCGCCCATGTATGTGAATAGTGATAAATTGAGTTTCAGGCTCTCCTAACCACCCGGTGGCTACAGATATCATTCGTCCACATTGCTTCAAACTTGAAAAGACAAAAGAATGAGGGAATGGTTGGAAACACAGTCTGATATAGTTCGAACTACGGCGTTCGAAAAATGGGTAGACCATTCTCCTGAGGTCATCATGGCTCTATCTAGTCTTGCTCTGCTAAACAACACATTCTCATGGCTATAGATGAAGAAAAAGATCTGCCCGATCCTGTTAGGCTATTCCATGATTCAGAGTCAACCAGCGTACTGTTAAAGTCACCCAAAGTAATTTCGGGTCAAGGTGTCTGCTAAGAAGATTGGGGAGCGAGTCCCAAAAAGTGCTTCTATCTCTCACCACTGGAGGGCCGTAGATTGCTGAAAAGTTCTATGGAGAACCCGGAGGGTTAGAGAAGATAAAACAAGTAACGATGTTTTTGGAGATCAAAATCAGTTCTATATGCACCCTATTCTTCCAACTGAAGCAAAAACCCCATGATCTGCTTATTGGGTCAATAAACACGCCATTGAAGAAATGAAGTTGGCGTAGCTTTGGTCTCAAATTTCTTTTCTTTTTTTTTTTTTTTTTAATTCCTAGGCTGAATTTGAAATTTTCCTCCGCAGATTTTAGCGCTTCGTGTAAATTTTTTTCAGTACTCTCTATTTTCTGAACTTTTTATTTAACAATAAATTAAATAGAAAACTCTAAAAAATTTGAAGAATAAAAATATATAGATATTGACTATTTAATTTTCATATAATTTGCATTTTGGGCGGCATTTTTTACTTTGCCTTAACCATAAAACCAATCATATACCTCATTTTAGAATAAACTATAGAAAAAAAAAGTGTTGTAATGTTTTTTCAAAAAATAAATGATTTATAAATAAAGAAAACTGAACCGTGAAAGACACCGCCTTAAAGTTAAATAATACATGTAAAATAATTTATGCGTATATAATTATATCCGGATTCGTGCCTTTGTTAGTAATGCCCTGAAAAAAAATTGATATACGTGTAGACCTATATATATATATATATTGTTTTTGAAAAGACGTGTAGGCCTGTTCTTATAAGCAAATAAAATCTTAATACATGTGCATTTATAATAAAAGATTAAAAATTAAATAAAAGTACCAAAATAATCCTACATAATATTAGATTATTTAAATTTATAAACACCAACAAAGGAAAAGGAAAAACTTAAAAAGATGAAGGATATAAATGTAAAAAAAAAATTCCACGCTTATAAATTTATAATAAAGGATATATATATATATATATTCTATTGCTTTATACAACATGATTTTCTAGGGACTGAAAGCAGTAGTCTTGAGATGAGCTTGTCCCACCATATTACATTTTTGATAAGTGTCTTCCCTCCTAATCACATTGAACCTACAAAGAATGCTGGACCCAAAGACCAAGGGCACTCATGAAAATGATATATATAAAAAGAGAATACAGCAGAAGGAAACAAAAGAGAAAAAGCACTTGATGTGCAAACCGAAACCTATTCCTTGCCCCCAATAACTATCTAACCAACCAGCCTAACGACACTATACAACTCTAATTTAAATGAATAATTTTACATCCAGCAATGGAAGTTACAATGAATAGAAGGCATAGATAAAGGAAGAGCAAAAATTGGTGGTGGATTTACAGCCCGGCACTCACTGGGTGTTGTAGGAGTTTCGAACATATGCTTGAATATTTGGAGCACCAAAAAGAAGAGTTGTAGAAAATCACCCGCCTTAATCCTGTAAAAATTGGAAAGCTGGATTCTCGATAAGTTCTTCCGGAGCTTTTATGTCCGAAAATTTCTTCTCTTGTAGGGAACTAGAAATGTCATCAACTGAGAAAGGAATACTGCAATACATAGAGAAAGGAAGATTAGTAGGTGCTGGAACTATATTGGTAACAGTGAAAAAATACTAATAATAATAAAATAATTATAAATTTAAAAAAAAAAAAAAGAAGAGAAGAGGAAGGGGGGGCATGGTTTTTAACCTGGAATTATCATCCAACAAAAAGGAGCTGCCATCATCATCATCATCATTGGAATCATCTGTCATTAGAATCTTCATGCTAGAAATCACCTGTATAGAGATAAGGTCGGTTGTTACACCACTTTAATAACTGCCCCATGACATTACAACTTAGCAATTTTGAAACAGTTTTCTTAGCTTACGTCTGGGGATACGCTTCGAGTATTATAATTATCATCCCAGTAAAGTGTGCATATTCTATGAAGCTGTTGAACACTCAAGATCTGATACAGAAGCAAATGTCAATGAGAAATTTGCAAGTCAAGTTATTTTACACATTATATCTTTATGTAAAATTCCAATTTCTCCTAATTTACTCACAAGAATATCACAATTAATTCCAAAAAAACATCCATCAAAACCGACAAATACAACATCATAGGTCATTTTTTCATTCCATTTTTTTCATCCCAGGCAGCAGGCACTAACATCACAAATGATATAAATAAGGCACATCTTGGTTTCACTCATTTCCCTTCACTCTTGTAGTTTCCACTCCTAGAAGGTGTGTGAAGATTAACTTACAGGGCATAGGTCATTTGTAATTTCATCGTACGAAATTCTGGACTTTTGATGTATAACCTGCAAAACAATTATTTCACAAATTAGCCTTTGTTGAAGAACCAGCTCAAAAATCACAGGACAATATTTATAAATATTATCATCAAAAAATAAGTAAAGGTAATAAAGTTTGCAAAGTGAATCACTATGGAATCAGGAGACTCCTACTTTCTTACACTGAACTTATTAATTGAGATTTCACAGTAATTATAAATGTTTAAAATTTATTTCAATAGGGAATGTTGGAATATGAACAAATATAAGCAGAACGATACTAAAAATAGTCCAAATTACATAGGAATAGACATGCTTATCAAGAATACGTAAAAGCTTTTGTAGCCAATAGGGGGCAAAAAAAAAATGTATACTTAAAACTGCACCACTGACTCTACAATACGGAAGTGATAAACTGATAAAAATATGATATCAAAGCACTAGACAACTTGTTAATGGAACACAAGTCTACAACTGAAACCAAAACAAAAGTTACACAAAATCCATTTTAAAGGCCTCCACTAATATAAAAACAACTTTACCCAAGTGGTTGTTGTCACCTGCCAGGTATGAGGCTATGAGCAGTTCATTGAAAGTATGATATGAAGCACAATCAAAGCAGTAAAATGGTAATTACTTAGTTATCAAGAAGGCAGTAAAATGCAACTTTTTCTTGGAAATGCCAAAGAGAAACATTGAAAACAGTTCACCATCATCAATTTCAACATGAATCCAGTCAGGCCCAAGCTTTATGGTAGGATAAGTCATATGAAGTGATCCATGAGTTCCGCAAATTTAACCCAGTTTATATTTTGTCAAATCTGATTTCTTATTTTCATTTGTCTTTGAAAAGGAAAGATAGTCATTTTACTATTCATATTTTTTGAAAAGTTTTTTCTACATAATTCAAGGCTCAAGCCATTCCACATAAACTTTGCAACTCTCTTTACGTCAACTATATCACCAGACAGAACTCTCTATTACATAACTATATAACCTGATAGGATTCCATACTTCCAACATGGGGGTGCCTAAAGGAATGCTTGGTTAGGCTGAGGGGCAGAGAGGGAAATCTGTTAGATAGAGGAGAATATGCCAGGTCAACTGTTAGTAGCTTAGGGTACTGATTCTCTTCTGGAAGGTGGTATCAAGTGAGAGAATATAAAGGGGAGAGTGAGAGGGAGACGAGGGAGGAATTTCTGGGTCGATTGTGAGCTTTTGCTCTTGGGGAGAGACGAGACCACACTCTCGAATACCTGGGTAAACATTGATGCTCTAATTCTAATAAATTTTCTCTACATAACTCAAGCTCAAGCCATTCCACATAAACTTTCTCTAATAAATAAACCATATCACAAGACAGATTACATGACTATATAACCATTAACAAAATCTATAACCCAGTCAATTAGCATCCCTACAATGTACAAAGATCATTTTCAAAACTAAGTATATGATGAGATTATTCTTTTGGTAATCATAACCACTACATAAAAGAGAAAGCAAAACCTTTACGAAATCATATGCCAACATATCCAGCAATGTGACTGAAAGCAATCACATCTAGTTATTCTTTAACACAATTGAATTAAAGAAACGTACCAAAAATCCAACAGCCTGCCGAACGTGTTTGAGTTCATCCCAAGACGAGCCAGCATACTGCAAGAAGAGGAATCATCGGCCAAAGAAAACTTAAAACTTATCTTGAGGTAAACTATGTGCATTATCCTAGATGAAATATGGAAGTGTGGACAGTGGAAAGCTGTAGTTTAAATTTAACGTGGGAAACAAAAAGGGAAAAAAATGATATCCCTTGAATGCTCATGATTGTGAAACAGTACCTCTTCTTTTGCCCGACAACACCATAGCTCTAATTCAGCTAACCCAGACTTCACATATTCCCCATTGCTGAAAGTACAACACTCACGACGTAGAAGAAGGCTGCCAAAGCATTAGCAAACAATGCATTCTTAAGATAACACAGATGTTTTTAATCTAAACCAAACATGTTCGAGAAAATGGAAACAGTGGAATACCTATTAAAGAGTTGAACATTGATATAAGTGAAAATTTGACTAAATATCTTCTGAGCAAGAACTGGAGGAACCTGAAACAAAGCTAAGGATAAGTTCATAGTTTATTAAAAGAAGACATGACCAACTTCAAAAACTGCCAAACTAATCCCTTACAAAATTTTCTTGCAATGTACAAAGAAGTCCATTGAGGTTATCAATGATGCCACCCCAGGGACTGGTTGGAGGACTATTGCCATTTGACCCTCCGGATGATTTTAAAACATTTCCTCTTGATGTTCTGGGTGCCTGAATTGTCAAGAAATAAGTGGCTGTATTAGAAACTTGGTACCTGGAATGTAATAACTAAAATACTTCTGATAAGCTAGCTAGCATCAGAAAAGATAAATACATTTTTCACCTGATTTTCTTACAAACCCCTATCAAGATAGAACCAGTTTTGGTGTTAATCATACCTGGATACAAGACGAAAGCAGTGGTGACAAGTCCTTCTTCAAATTGTCTCGTATAATTCCATATATCTTCTCCACATATGCAGTCAGTTGCTGCTTAAAGAGCAAAGCTGGATACTTTGCCTCAACTGGACGCACTATATCAAGTGGACCAACAGAAAGGTTGGCTGAAGATGAGCGAAAGCCCTGAGAAAGAACAAGTCTACAATAATAAGAGTTATTGAAAAAAAAAAATTAAATCAACACAAAATACAAGGGCATATATGATATAACACATAAATTCTAGAATAATAAGCATGTAGTTACTTGGGTCATCCTCCCAAACAAAGATGTTGGCATAGGTGGCTTCCGTGGTACAGTTCCAGGGGATTTTAGACTCCGCTGAAGTAAGAAAAGCAGTGCCGATGTATTTGATAGCCAGTAACCCATATGATCATTGTTATCCTGGTCCTGCAAAAGATTTAAATACAAAGACTTGATCTCGTTAGAGCTCAGTCCATAAACTTCATACAGACTCTCAGTCAATAAACATCACCAGAAGGTGAACTAGAAATGGAAAAACCAAGACAAATCTCAGAAGCATCTAACTCAATCTTATACCAGACACAAAGAACGTGCAACTGGGGGTAACCTAGTCCCACTCTTGCTCTGGCCTCTACCGCAGGAAAAAGAAAAAGAAAAAAAAAATGTCATTGATTATGCTTCTCTCTCTTTAGACTTTTCCATGGGAAAAAGAATGAAAAAAGAAAATCACCATCTTTCAAACAATTGGACGTACTAAAATCCAAAAGCACAAACATGTGTCATCACTTAATTCATGACTCTTTTCCAACAATTGGAAATCTAATGTGGAGAGGTTTCTTCAAACAAGAAGGAGCTGAGTCAACTATTCAATCAAATGATATTTAGTGGGGCAAGGCCGGGACTGTAATCTGAATTGTTATCGAAAGTTACCTCTATTGCAGAACCAATCATCTGTATAAGACGATCAAACACGCTTGTTCTTTCTGCTTCAAATGATCTCCAGTGAAGAAGACATTTGTATATGGTAAATGCTGCAACTGGCTTTCCTTCACTGAAGCCAATATTTTGTGCCACACATTTAATTAGAGAATCCACATTCTCCTGTAACACAGGAACAAAATTAGACGTAAACAGTAAATTTCAGCTGAAAATTAAAGCAAGAAAAGATAAATGAATTAAAAAGCCTATTCTATCACTTAAAGCACATACATGTTGCCTTTCAATTTGAGATCTTCTCAGCTTACTATCAGACATGCCAAACTTTTTTGACGGCAAAGCACTCAATGGTTCCTGAAGAAGTACGCTCCCTCAGGATCATATAAAGATAAGAGAGCTCACAAACAGTACAAAATATACAAAGGTGAACCAAATAGCTTTTAATACTTACATTATGACCATTTTCTTTAGGCTGCAATAATGAGGGAGGAAAATAGATCAATAACACATTCTCAGAAAGATCAATATAGAAAAGGGCAAAACAGAATACATAGACACAGATATATATATATATACTCTACTGCACCATCTCTACCTCAGCTGTTGAAATCGCCAAGTGTTCAGACATTCTCCTAGAAGATGAATTAAGCAATGTTTGCTGACGCAAAATTCGGTCCTCGGTTTCCATGTCAGAGAGTTTCTCTTCAAGCCTGAGAATAAAAATTGGCAACTATTTGCATTAAATTACATAAACCAAAAAAACAAAGAAATTTTTGTGAATAGTGAATTGAAATGGTGAGATTAAGTGATGCATCTTATTTGATAGATGGAGAAGGACCTTTGCATGGAGGTCTTTAATTCAATTATCTTCGACTCTGCATCCAAAGCCTGCTTTAATCGATCCTCACTAAGTTTGCTTGATTCTTCAAATTTTTTCTCAGTTTCATCAATTTTCTTTTCCAGTGAATTTACCATAGCCTGCAAAGTGTCACAGCCAGCTTAACATAAGCATAAATGAAAAACTACAATCCATAAGTAGGTATTGTTCGAAATCCTTTATCAAGACCTGAGATATTATTTGGAGCAACAAACAAATATAAGAGTTTGGTTATCCTACCTTAAGCTGTTCATTTTCAGTAGTCAGCTTACTAATCATCTCATGATCAATAACCGGAACCTCCTGGATGACTAGGGTCTGTTCAGCTGCCATCTTTGCAGCCTCACGTTCCTTGAAAAGAAGTACTTTCGTTTCTTTAAATTGAAGTTGCATCTCTTGCAAAGCAGACTGCAGTTTTGCATTTTCCTGTGTTTTAGCTTCCTCAATGTCAGCCTGCAAAAATGATACATCAATTAGAATACAAGGTACACAAATACAGGTATGCAGTTTCAAAGGAACCTTTATTTTTTTTCCTGATAAGATAAGAAACCAGAACACGTAAGAGATACAAACCAGAACCTTTTCCATAGAACCAGCTTAAATAAATTTACAGATATTTTTATTTACAGATATTTTTGTTTACAAATATCAGCAATTTTCTGTTTTGAAAGATTCTTCATCAATTCAAGGGCTTACTTCTCCAAAAATGACATATTAATTAAACTAGAACCTAGACAAGCAAAGGGAGGGACAAAGGTTCTCAGTTTCCTAAGAACCTTTTAGCATAACCAGATTAAATACGTTTAACGATATTTTCATTCTGAAAAATCAGAATTTTCCTTTAAAGAATCCTAACAAAATCAAAGGGTTCCCAAAAAAGGTAAAAAAAGGTGCCTGAAAAAAGAAAAAAGGAAAAAAAAATAAAAGCCAAAACCAGAGGGATCTCATAATGTGTTTTTATCAACAAGATACATACATTGTATACAAGTTCAATTAGGGAATCCTATCAGGCATTCTCGAAATTGATAGCATAAAGCATCCCAACATTCCCAGAGTACCCTAAATAACAACTAATCTCTCCATATGGCAAATAATAACTGGAAATATACAAGCGGATATAGAATCTAAAAATAAAAATTAAAAAGAACAGGAGAATCTTACCCTCATTCGTTTCTCCAGCTGCAGACGCCAGGTCAGTTCTTCAACTTGCTTTTCCAGCTTATTTTTGGCAGCTTGGAGGGCACCAGTTTCCTTAGCAGCCTGCAGAAGATATAGATAGCATCAATATATAGTATTAAGAACATGAAAATTTAATGTCAATACATAGAAGGGTAAAAACAAAGGGGCAAAAGTGTGAGCAGATATAGGTCTGAAATCAGGAAGAAGAAGAATATAACTTAACAAGAGAATTTTACAAGTTGCAACCTCAAAGAATTTCTTAAAATTAAACATAACAAGCAAGCCTATTATATATAATGACTTAAAATTAATAAAAAGGAATAACCAGTTTGAGCTTTCTTAATTCTCTGCGAGCAACTTTTCCTCTCCAAGAACATTGCATGATTACTGCTGCTTTCTTTATCCTCAAATAATGATGGCGATCTAAATATTTCCGGCATTGACTCTGAAATAGTCGATATACAAGAATTAGTGGGCATAAACAATAAAGGAAACCAAAAGACAAACCAAAGTATCAGTAAAAAGAGCAAACTTCCTCGTGTTTTCCTTTCCCACTCAATGTATCTGTAGGTTTCTTCTTTGGTTGAAGCTCAAGAAACACTTTCTTGTTTGGTTTTCTCGTTATCAATTATGTTTTTCCCCTTTGGGATTTCTCTTTCATACTGACCAGCACAACTTATAGGTAATTTCCTTTATAACATATATGCAGATATTTTGCAAAACACATACAGAATGGTGAAAGAGAAGAAACATATGTATATTTGAAAAAAAAAAAAAAAAAGAGAGACGGGACTTGTCACATTCTAATTGTCTGCAGGGATTCATTAAGAAATCCAATTCTCCGAGATTGTAGATTCTGTTTATAAGAGCTGATGACTTGCCGTTAAAAACCTGAGCACCAAAATCACATATTTTGAATTTGGAATTTATAATTTATATTCATTCGTATTCTGACAAAGAACTGCCTTGAATCAAACCAAATTTATCCTGCATTATTTTCTGCTTGGGGGGGGTGGGAATCATGTCTTCACTCTTAAATAATAACCCATATTTTTGGTTACACACACAAGGTTTGTGTGGTTCGATTCCTCATGGAGACCTACCAGGTAATATGTTAGACTTACCTCCCTCCCAAATATTTAAGGGTTCAGAGGGAGGAATAGTTAATAAAAGGTAAATTACCAGCAGGCATCTTGCTCTAATTTAAGTTCAAATAGTTCTTTATGATAAATGTATATGCTAATCTTGAGAAATTAATGATTCCCCCTAGATTTAATGCTATCTTTACCTGGATAATAATTGCAGCTCTTGTCTGCTTCCTGAACTTAAGGTCACAACGAGCAGCCATCCCACGGATACATGTTTGAATTAAAACAGCTGAAGAGTATAACTTTTGGTATGCATTCCTAGAAAGATACATACGATAGTATCTCTGGATTTTGACAGAAGCAGCTTCCCTTCTCATGCATTCATACTGATAGCGTGCAACTTGTCCTGCAATAAATCAAAAAAAAAGAACGTAAGAAAAAAACCTCTATCAAAAGGCAGAAAACTCTTATCCAATATTCTCATCAACCAGAAAGTGAATTTCACCAGTAACAGGAACATGTTAAAACCACTTGATACCTCTACATAAAGCTTGAATTTGAACGGCAGAAAACTGTAACAAGACAAAGTTTTTGCGAGCAAGATATGATCGAACTTTCCTCTGGATGACACTTGCCGACCTTCCTAAGACCTCACTTCGACAAGCATCCAATTCTGCCATCTGACCAGCTCTGAGAAACACCTTGGTTTTGCCAATCTGCCAAGGAGACACGTACAAGATGGAAAAACAGATCAGATCAATTTCCCATTACAGGTAGCTTTTAACCAAAGGAGTAGGAGAGTGGGCATAACATTATTTTAGCAAAACCATGAACCTATGTGACTAAAAACTGATATTTTCACAGAATGAACACAGAAATTCAAAAGAAGAAACATCAGAAAATGCTAACTTGAATTAGTTAGTCATTAAGCAAGAAGGAGGAAAAGATGGTAGCAAATAACAGCTGAAGATCGAACCGAAAAGCAGTAACCTACTGGAAATTACCTGATAACCTTTGAGGTTCACCTTCTCTAGAAGCCGCTTACAAGCTGAGACCTCCTCACAGCTAAAATTGAACAATTAAAGAAAGATAATGCACATGAAAAATTTAACCCCAAAAAAAAAAAAAGGTTCACTGCCAGAAATTGAAAAAATATAAATTAGTATTAAGTAAATGTCCTGAATTTTGATAACCCTACCTCCCAATTAAGACATCAGGAGCCAAGATACCAAAACGACCTACAAATTCACGGAAAGGCTTTCTAGTAGGATATCCAGCACAACTTATCCTAATTGCTTCCATAACTCCCTGGAACCAGATATTTATTAAATACATTATGCACATAATGCAACCAAACATGCTCAAATGGTATAAAACTAGAACATCTAGAAGACCACAATGATAAGCTTACCCCACAGCGGAGCTGCTGCAAAATATTGTTATTCTCAAATATAGCTGGCTTAAGGAGATTATTGGGCTTTACACATCTTATGTAGTGTGGCTCAGTGACACTCAATGTTTCAAGCAAAGCTTGCAGTTGTTGCTGTAGAAAGCACATGAAAGATGAAATGACCATACAGGAACTGAGCAATTTTCCAAAAGGATATACGTAATTAGAAGAAAAACAGACCTTAAATCGAGAACCTATCGAGGAGAATTTTGATGATTTTGACGAATCTGGTAAAGGAGGGAACAAGCCTGAAACGAAAGAACACTTGGAGGCACTCAAGAGTTCTTGATGTTCAGCAACAACATAATCTTTGTTCTTATCCAGGAAGAGTTCCGTTTGATACGTAACCTGACAATAAAAATGTTCCCAAGGAGATAAATATTCTGCAATTGTTTGTACTATCTTCTATAAGATTAGATTTAATGATCCTGATATACTTCATAACTAAAATATTAACTTCAATCTTATTTAATAATCCTAATATACTTCATAACGAAAATATTAACTTCAAACTTACTTCTCCAGCATAATGAGAAATTGTGAAATCACTGCGAGCTAACTTTGGCTTGCTAAAACGTTTATGGTCTTTAAAGGTTTGATAAAGCTTCTGAGCAAAAGTCTCATTTGTTGACCTTGGAAACATACTACAATAATAATTACAAGATGTGTTACCATCTGAATGACATAAAATGATATATCT
>JXTB01000582.1:207759-237080 GCA_002914805.1 Parasponia andersonii | reverse complement strand
ACATCTAATATTTCCCGTGGAGATTTAAAAAATTTATAACAACCGACAAATTATTTTACATATTTGTTTGGCCGGACTTGCTTTTGCAACAACAGTAGACTATCATGTCCATATAAGAACGATATAATAGCAAGGCTAGAGATTATTAGATGATGTCACATTCGTAACTTCATCCAAGTTGAATGATTTTTGTACTTTCCACTTCAAATATGAAAATCTCACTTATACTAATTTAGTAATATTGGTGTAAGTTTTGGTTACGTAACTTTATCTAGAATTTAATAATTCTGTCGTATAGTTAAGAAACTTATATCTTTGTACTTTTTACTTGTTTTATTAGTTTATACAGACGGTTCTAACCATATTTTTTTCAATTTCCTTTTATGAATGATATCTTATATGCTTAAAATCCTGTACTTTGTTAATCACTTTAGCAATTAAGTAGCTCACTTTCTTGTTCCTGACGTTGTCCTCTACCGGAGACTCTATTTGTACTGATAATTGTCTACCTTTTTGGTACTTTTATAATTGTTGAACATTGATTAATTTTTACCCAAAAAAAAAAAAGAGAGAAAAAAATATGTCCACCGTTTACGCAGAAGATTCAACTACAACCAATAATTCATTTAAGTGCAAAAAAAAAAGGATAATATCACTTGGCATTCCCAACTTTTCTCTGATTTATCACTTAGATCTCTAATCTTTTTTTTTTTGTAGATTTTAATTTCCTAATCTTATTATTTTGTAACACTCTAGTCCTAAATGTCATTTTCTGTCACTTTATCTGTTAATTTTGCACGTGTTCTCCACGTGAAGCATTTTAAAGGTATTTTTGAAATTTTAACACTAAAAGACCCTTGTCTTTCTTGGGTCTATACGTATAAGCATAAATACTTGAAAGCTAGGAAAACAGAGTAAAATAAAAAGGATTGACGGGAGATGTATCTTCCACACATTAGTGTCTAAGTGAAATAGTTGATACTTTATTTATACCAAAAAGGTGTTTAAATAATCAAGAATGATTTGAATTTTGAAGTATATTATTATAGAGAGAGGAGTTCGTACCTGCTCCCCTCTTTTCCCTGCAGCAATTTTCCTCTCTACAATAAATGTAGACCACAGTTCTTCCAAAGTTTCTTCTTCTATAAGTGTTTTCTTCGGTCTTTCCCTCTTTTCGGTATGGATTTTTTTCTTTTTCTTTGTTTGTTTTTAGTTTTCTATCCAATAACTCTCTTTTTTGAAATGATTGTTTTCTACCTATATCTAGATCTTGTGTGGTCTTAGTACATCAAGATCTAGATTTATGATGGTTTGTATTATTTCTAGCTTATTTTTTGATTTTTGTGTGGTTATTCTCTAGATCTGTATCAATTTTGATTCAGATCTAGAGAAGTAATTACTATGGTGGATCAGAGTTGATAAAATCTCTTCTAATGAATTAATCAGAGTTGTCAATTCGAATTGAGAAGAATCAATAAGAACCTTTAAAATGCTCTATTTTATCCTTAGAGATTTTCTCCAAAATCATTATCAGAGACACAATCGGTATTCCGAGATTTACAAAGATATTGTCATCTTCAAGTTTTTGAATTGTTTTATTGATTCTCGTTAAAAGAAGTTATACGTAACTCGATTGACTATTGTAACCTCTTATATAAGTTTAATGAAATTATTTTTGCTTTTCAAAAAAAAAAAAAGAAATCAAGAACCAATTGCTTCCAGCGAAAATAGGAAATTAAACGTTAATGCATAAAAACTCAGCTTATGAACTTAAATTAACAACTTACTAAAAAAAACAAAATTACTTATGTTGCATCAAAGATCTTGGATGCGATGGGGCAGCTAACTTGGGTTTAAATATTTTTCTGTCAACGCTTGTATGGGGCAGCTAACTTGGGTTTAAATATTTTTCTGTCAACGCTTGACTAGTATCATTTCCTTGTTTTTTTTTTTTTAATCCCTCTCTCTGATTTAATTATATATCTTCACAGGACATTCAAAAGCAAGTCTGACTTCAAAGTCCATCATGCCACCAATCAGAAAAGTGATATAAAATCCAAGCAAAAACCAAGCCTCACTAACCATTTAGGACCCAGATTCTTTTTCGAAGGAAATGTTTGGCAATTTTAAGTTAGAAACAATTCTAATTTCCAACTCTGTATTTTTGCTCTTGCTTTTTTTTTTTTTTTTTTTTCCAAACCGTGTATTGTTTGCTTTGTCTGAAAATAAGAGTTTTTCATAAGACAATTTTTTTTTCGTTGCCGCTCTTTCTTTGATTCCACGAAATTTCTGTCTGTTCCTATTTGAAGTTATAAAAGTAGTTCGGTTTAAGCTTTTATGGTGTTTTGAGGGGAGCCAAAAAAAAAACAACCCATCATTGAAACTAAAAACCCCCATTTCGGTATATTACTTTTTGCTCTATTTTAGTCAAATACTTCAGTTTTCTAAGTTGTGTAAAATTACCAATGGATGTGTAAGAAGGTTGTTGTACTGCTCTAGTGCCAATTGCTTGTAGAACTATTGATTGACACCATTAGATCAAACATAGTGTCAATGGGAGAGGGAAAAAAGAGAACTGAAGAAAGAAATTTTTTTCGGTTGAAATTTCCACAAATTCATTTTTTTGGGTTGAAATTTCCACAAATTCACTTAAATTTGCTCACATAGGAGGCATGTGCCTATATAACAACAAAATTGACCGAAAACGTTATCTGGGACTTGAGTATTACAAAACAACAAGATTATGAACTTTAATGCTACAAAAAAACAAAAAAAAAATGAAGTTTAAGGATCTAAGTGATATATCATCACTTGGGATCTCCAACTTTTACCCACCATATTACTCAGGTTCCCAAAGAAAGGCAACCATGGCCAAATTCTAACGTCATTCCTTCAAAATTGGCTCAGCCTAATTTTAATCTAGTAAAGACAAAACCCTACTTGTGAGATCACCCTCTGGCTTCTAATTCTACTATTAATCTCTCACCATTTGCAAGCGTGGCTCTCTTTTTTTCTTCTTTAGATTATGTCGAAATCGTGAAAACATGGTTCCAATCATGACGAAAACCCACCAAATTATCCTTTTTCTTCTCCGTAAAATCCATAACTTTAGCAACATAATTCTGGCTATACTCACAAAATCCCAAAACAAAACCATGACTAATAACAATGGCAACCTTGTGCCCAACTCTATAAATTGAGTGAAATTGACGCATCTCAACCCTTAACTCAATCTCCATCGTTGGTGCAGCTTGGTAATGACAACCACCGAATTGGGATAGGTTCAGCCTAATTTAATCTAATAAAGACAAAACCCTACTTGTGAAATAGCCCTCTACCTTCTAATTCTACTATTAATCTCTCACCGTTTGCAGGCGTGGCTCCATTTTTTTCTTCTTTAGCTTATGTCGAAATCGTGAAAACATGGTTCCAATCATGACGAAAACCCACCAAATTATCCTTTTTCTTCTCCATAAAATCCATAACTTTAGCAACAAAATTCTGCCTATACTCACAAAATCCCAAGAACCATTACTTATAACAATGGCAACCTTGTGCCCAACTCTATGAATTGAGTGAAATAGACGCATCTCAACCCTTAACTCAATCTCCATCGTTGGTGTAGCTTGGTAATGACAACCACCGAATTGGGGTTCTTCCTCAAGTCTTCTTTTCTTTTTTTGTTTATTCCAGCTTACACACCGATAGGATCATCATGTGTTGTACATGTGACATTTGACTACAATTTTGAACGGAAATGACAAAAAATGACCTAAGTGATACAAAATTGTATGATCGGGGACTTAAAAGCTAAAAAAAATTGAAGACCTAAGTAATACAGTTGGTAAAGATTAGGGATCCAAGTGACATAAATCCCACAAAAAAAAAAAAAATCAATAATATTGCACTCGGTTTATTTATGTAGATTGCTATTAGATACGAGTGAGCTCTATATGATATGACTCGGCGAAATCTCGAAACTTGTACAATAAACGTCGCCGGCCGGTACAAGTTTACAATTAATCTTGAAATAGAACATTATTACCTTCGCCTTATTTTGCATTATAAAACAGTTTCCAGTGATATTTCTGACTATATGCTATTAGAAAAACTGCTGCATATTTTTAGATTAGCCGGTGTAATGCGCATCTCACAAACAAACCTACATATTTAGATGAACTCAAGCCTCTACATAATAAGGGGTGAAAATCCATGAAAACTGAAAAAACTAGGAGAACAGTCCTCACTATCTAAAATCTTGGTGCGAGTTACAACAGGTAAAACAGAGGCGTTCAAAACTCACCAGGAACGGAGGTTTGTCTAACCTACGATGGGGCACCAAGATAGGAAGCAAGCCGCAATATGTCACTGAAGACTCCACCAGCTGTAACTTGAGCCCCAGCACCCGGTCCACGGACTATGAGAGGCTGAGCCTTGTACCTCGTTGTTGTGAAAGCAATTATGTTATCTGATCCAGAGAGTTGGGCAAATGGATGATCTTTCTTGTACCTTCGCAATTTTACTTCCCCTTTCTGATCAACCACGTCTACCACTCCAACATATCTCAGTACCTATACATATCACAAATTTGTAAGGCGAGGGACCAAGATTTAGCAATCAAATCCGGCAAATATTTCTGGTTGGTTCCAAAAAGCTGTAGTGTCCACAGATACTCACATCCCCTTCATCCTCAGCTACTTGTCTTTTATTAGCCAAGTTGTAGTCAAATTCTGGCAATTTTTGCATGAATTCCTCGGATGACACACAAGCCTGCAAATCATCATCAGAAAGTTTTACATTACATGTACAAACTTGATACTAACTTTGAGGCCGGAATGATTGACAGCAATTAGCTCTTACCTTTAATGGTTCTGGTACAAGACTTTCAACTGGGATATCAGACAGTTCCAGCTTCAGACCAGATTCCCTAGCAAGAATTATCACCTGCAATACATATCCACCTTGAAAGGCCCAACTTTAAAACAAAAGAAAGGACGAGATAGAAAAAGATAAATGAGCAATATGCATACAATAAATTCCAAGAAGCGCAGGTAGTGAAAGGTATTGCAGTATACATATGACCATTTTATGCAATTCCAAACCACAAGAACATCTGACGTCAAAATTAAGAAATTGATACGAATTTGACAATTCCAAACAAGTCTAATTTAGGGCATCTTACCTTTCTGCAAACATCAGTTCCAGATAGGTCGTCCCTCGGATCTGGCTCAGTGTAACCTGCCTGCTTTGCTTCAGCCACCACCTCACTAAAAGTCCGATTACCTATGAAATTGTTGAAGATGTAACTTAGAGTCCCACTGCAACAATCAAAGAGACAAGATCATGTACACTTTCAATTTGTGAACGTCAATAATTCGCTCGTAGAAAGAAGTTGCTTCAAGTTATAGCATTTGAGCACACCTGAAAATGCCTTCAATGCGCAATATTTTATCCCCCGTCTCAAGAAGACCTCGTAACGTACTAATAATGGGGAGACCCGCACCAACCGTAGCTTCGTAGAAGTAATGAGTGTAGGACTGCCGTTGAAGGGCTCTCAACTTCAAATACTAGTTGTGGCAAATGAAGATGGATGTTAATCTCAAAAAGAGCAATTACTAAACATTTTCAAGGAAATATAGGACGTGTAAATCAGCATAGCTTCTTCAAATAAATGAAAATTTTAAAGCGATATTTACATTATTATACCTTACGACCGTTTGTTCAATTTACATCTTGTATTTTAGTTATTATCAATATTGACATTCAAATTTAGAACTTGTAACAAATTTATTCCCCAATTTTGACCAATGAATTTACCAAAAGCCCCTTTTAGGTTCCGTTTGGAACTTGAATTTTTGGAGGGAAAGATAAAAAAATTCTAAGAGATTCTAATTTCTCTTGTTTGGATTGAAACAAAAAATGATAGAAATTTTTTTTTAAGAAAAGCTAGGGTGTGATTTCATATCACTTTTTAGTATATAAAATTTCAACACATTAATTAGTAAAACCAAAAGTATCAAAATAAAGTTCTATTAACTTTTAAGAAAAGTATTTTCCTTTTTCTTTTTCCATGACTTTTTTCTCGCAATTTTTTTTTTTCCAAAATCTAGGTTCCAAATAGAGCCTTAAACCTTATAAACAGATATTTAAATACTTATTTTAAATTTAAAACTAATTAAAATTAATACTTAAAATAACAAATATTAAGAAAATAATTTAAACAAGAAAAAACCCATAAATTAAATATGTTTATATAAATAATATTTATCAATTTTAAATAAGTTTTAAATTTGAATTTCCTTTAAAATATATATTTAAACTTAAAGGCGTATTTTAGTAAATATAGTGGTCAAATTTAGTGTTTGAGCTATGGAGGGTATAAATTTATTACAAGTTTCGAATCTGAAAATCAATATTGATACAAATCAAAACACAAGGTATAAATTGAACAACCAATCAAAACGCAAGGTATAATAATGTAATTAACCCAATCTTAAATCCTTTTTTTTTCATCCTTTTCCAAAGTATCTATGTCAATTATTTTTCCTCCTTACAACTGAACACAAAGGTTTTTTTAACATTTACCTGATCAAGTGGTCCTGAATTTGCCTTTTTGTTGGGGGTGACTACATGAATTCCTTTCCGCAACCACTCATGGTAATAGCCTGCAACAGTAGTGTCAGCTGTACAGTCTACCAAAACAGTATTGGGAATGAAATGATTTCCATGTACGTGGTGGACAAATTTGTCCATGTCTGCAACTTCTCCTTTCTGCTTTTGAAGTTCTCTCCACTGAGATAAATCAATGCCCCTGTAAAAAGGATATAATAGTAAAACATGATGAACATTTATGACAATATGATGAAACTAACAACTGCAATAATTAATCAGACAACTCTTGTTGATAGCGGATGTAATTTATAATTGCATCCACAAAAGAAGCAAAGGGGCATACCCTGTTTGAAAACCCAGTCACAGCTGTACTTTTATTATTTGTAAGCATCGGAGCTGAGAATAATTCAATAAAACTTTCAAGTTTCAACTTACCCATCGCTCAAAAGCATAGTCCGTGAACCAGTTATTCCCATAACACGCAAATCAATGTTAAAGTCTTCCTTGAGTGTTGCTGCCTGCATTTATAAAACAAATAAGTTAGAACTTGCTTATTTCAACTATCTCTTCCACTTAATCATAGAAAAATTCCTTGGGATTTACAACAATAAAAAGAAACTTTCTGAGGATCACTCCTCTTATAAAACCCAAGACACTAAACCAGATATATGAATCATAAAACTATGCGGACATCAATACCCCAAACCAACTATAATACAAGGGCAGCAGATTTATGTTCTGTAATCCCAACCTCATTGAGTTATGTTTTAGGATTTCTTTTTTCTTTTTTTTTTTCAGTTGCTTAAGCAGTTAAGTAGCTTCTCATTGCCGAGTGATAGTGGTGGAAGAAACATGACAAAGGGTCAAAGTATCCTATGCATCAGACTAACCACCAGTAGTAAAAGGACCGGGTGATTGTCGAACAGCTTATTATTATTAGTAATGTATCTCTTTTGACATACTATTTTTTACCATTTTATCACATCAAGCACTTGAGAACTGTTTTTGTACGGCTTTCAACCCGTACAAAAGGGTCATCATCTCCTTTCATATTATACAGAATTCATATCCAGAAAATTATACATATATAACCCCTTTTGAGCTTTTTGTTTTGTTTTGTTTTTAATGATATTTTTTTCTGTTTTTTTTTTTTTTTTCTGTTATACAATAACTCAATTGTNGCAAAATCCCACACACAAAAAAAAAAAAAGGTAACTGCTCAGCCAAAATAGACCAACATTAAATAGGATGCATTAAAAACATATATTACCAGAACAAATTGGGAAAAAAATTAAAAATATGCTTGCGTGCACATGAAATATAGTAGAAACAAAATATTAATTGACCACAAAATATATAAATCAAAGAAACACCTGGTCCCTTAGTTGATCAAGCAATGTGGCACCAATCAATCCAGGCCCAATAATTCCCATGGCTATCGTGGTTCGTGAAAGATAAAATCTTGAGTGGACAGCTCTTAAGGCCCTTATACAATCTTCTCGCTTTACCACTACAGTGATATTGTACTCAGAACAACCTTGAGCTATTGCACGCACATTGATATTTGCCTGTAATTCAACACAACTTAGACCAAATTGCCAAGGGGAAAAAAGAAAAAGGAAAACCAGATATTTTATTAGTCGACCCACCCAAAACGAGATCGACAATGACGGTTTTTCAGTTAACAAATTACAATTTATTATTTATAAATTGCACATGACTTAAAATGAAACAAATTCTCATTGGATTAGTAAAGTATCACTAACTTCCTAACCTTTGCCAGTGCATTGAAAAGAGTAGCGCTGACACCAGGAGTACTTGCCATCTTCTGGCCAACAGCTGCCAAGATACTGCAGTTTGGGATGACTGCAACCTGAGGATTTAGATTATAAGATAAGTAAATGAGAATCAGAAGAGACGTCATGAATGATAAAAAGATGTCTGACAAATGACATACGATGTTAGTATTAGATGCAGTGTGCGCCAGCACTCCTGATCTTTCTTGTGCTATGAAATTCAGGGAAAAAAGAAACATTTTAAGTTGTTTCTGAGTTACCAACTACACCAGCATTCCTAATAATTATTAGGTACACGTCAAAAAGCTTTCAGAGTCTAAATACCCTCACCCCCAATTGCTATAAAGAAATTCTAGACGACCATAAGGTCAAATAGGAAAAACTTACTTGAAAGCATAACAAAATAACCATCTATATACCGTTTAAATGAACTAAATAAATGAATAGAGCACCTGAGAAAGGCGCCCAGCATCCAAAGCTTGACGAAATCGAGACTGCAAGGCCTCTGCAACAGCCTTTACTTCCTTCTCAGGCACAGCAAAGCAGACGGAATGCTCGCTACTAGCCTACAGAAACAAAATTTTCAAGAACCATACTTGTCAGTATCGTTTCAAAGTGACCTAAAGTGAATACAAAGGTCAGAGCACCTGAGATATCATAATAACATTAGCTCCCACGTCCTTTACAGCACCAAATATGGCGCTAGCTGTACCAGGAACACCAGCCATTCCAGTTCTGAGGAACAATTGGAGTAAACAAGGAACGTTATAAAGGGGAACCAAAAGCAAAAACAGCACATTTGCGGTAACAGATAACAAGCGGGGAAAACCATGAAACGCAACTCACCCCTCGACATTTATAAGGGCCAAATTGTCTATTGTGGCAAAACCTTTCACAAAAGACTCCAAGCTCTGACCAGTTTCATCAATATCAGCAGGAGGATGGCAAATCTTTGTTCCAGGTGCAGAGATGTTGAAAATATTCCGTATGACAATTGGAATGTGGTATTTCATCACTGGAATGATGGTGCGTGGGTGCAAAACATTGGCCCCAAAGTATGACTGTACAGATATACAAAGTTCATATTAAAAATAGAAATGAGAAGAGAATCCACAACTTGACAACGACTAGGAGTAAAATTCACCATTTCCCAGGCCTCCTGGTAAGATAATGTACTCAGAATCACTGCTTCACTAACTGCATAAAAAATATAGTTTGTGTCAATTATGTTAGGACATTCTGGAAGAACATTATTTTATGGTCGCAAGAAACATACAGTTCTATTAATGCAAGTAAGAAGGCTAGCAGTTGACAGTTGGTACTTGTAACAAACCTTTTCTGGGGTCAGCACTATACACACCATCAACATCTGTCCAAATGGTAACTTGACGAGCCCTGAACAGGGCACCCATGATAGCTGCAGAGAAATCACTTCCATCTCTCTTCAATGTAGTAGGTATATTTTGAGGTGTGCTAGCAATAAAACCAGTTGCGACAATCGTACTCGACGGATTTTTAGAATACCAATTCTTAAGTCTTCGTTCAGATTCCTGGTAATCAGGATCGACTTGATTTGAACTAGTAGGGTTTACAATTAGGACTTCCCTTGTGTCCATCCATTGGCAGTCTACCCCATCCTGCAGAATGAAAAGGGAAAATTATATTGATTATGAACAGAGAAAAGATACATTCAGCACCTGCGAGTAAACAATCACCAGACCTTTCTAATAACATATGACAACATCTGAGCAGACCATAGCTCTCCATGACCCACAACAAAATCAGTGAAAGATTCGGTTGCATGACCAGCTGCCAGATTTAAGCTTGTCAGTTAATATGATATGTGCAATCCTAATGTAGAAGTTCGTCCAAAATTTGAAGACATAGCGGCAAACATTTGATGGACAAAGGTCAATGGAGAATTATAGAAATCGAAAGTACTATAACAGGAAATCATCACAATTCACTGGTGAATTAACAAGGAGAGAAACAGAGACACAGAGATAAATCTAAAAAGCAATACCAATATATATTGCTCGAAGCATTGCCTTTAGGTTATTGATGTCATGATGCAATCTTGATAAGAAACTACCAAGGTTGTCCCCATCAAGTAGATCTAGTGCTGTTGATCTGTGCTTCTCTAAAATAGCGTCCAATGCAGAAACATAGGACTCATCCCGTGATTGAGCCTTGTCGATGAGATCGTACATCAAATCTGTTACTTTAGACATTGCAGAGACAACTACCAACTTCATCTCAGCCCTGTCATTCAGAATTATATTTGCAACATTTTTAATTCTTTCCGAGCTTCCCACACAGGTCCCACCAAACTTGTGGACAGACCAAACATCAGCTTTAGAAAGCTTTACTATTTCAGGGGATATGTCCACAGCAGTATCTACCAACAAAAAAGAGAGATGTATAATTAGACAGAACCTTGATGAAACCTTTTAGAAGATCAAGAGGATGAATCTAAACAGAGGACAGAAAATGAACCTGTTACTGAGGTGAAGATTTTGGTTTTTAATGTCTCTTTTCTTTCCAACCGAAAAATAAAATCCAATCTGAAACAGTCAACATATGTTCTTTATCAAACGACTGAAGAAAAGGTAAGAAAACGAATTAATAAAGTAAAATCTCAATTACAATCAAATACTACATTGAAAAACATCCTCTGATTGAAGACAAGATGTGAGTTTACTTTCTTAAATGAAAAAGAGAACAAAATGCTACTAAGCTGAAAAATGCTTTCTAATGTAGGAAGTTGTACTACAAGCGGAGTAGCAACTTGCTACTGTATCATATGTATTGCCTCTGGAGATTTCTAACCTGTTACTCATATTCTTCAGAAAGTTCCGGAAACACAAACGGGATAACCAGAAACCAGACATAATTTTGCGTTCATTAATTTTTACTCCACAAAGAAAAAGGGGAAAAATAAATTACAGAGGACATAATTTTTTTTTCAAAAATTTAGGCAAAATTGGAAGAGACTTTTAGTTTAGCCTTTGTTGCAAACTTTAACCATTTGGTTATTATCGCTTAGATATAAATACAATTTACATATGCTGATTTCATTTCCAGCAAACTTCTTAGGCGAAGGTGAGGAGAGAAAAAAAAAGAAAAATTTTCCTAAGGCTCTGTTTGGAACTTGGGTTTTAGTAGGGAAAATATCAGCGAGGGAAAAGTGGAAGAAAAAAGGGGGCAAAATATTTTCCTAATACCTTACAAGACTTCATTTTCAAAAATTTGACTCTCATAATCTTTTTATTACAATCTAAATCCTCCAAACTACCTAAACATCCCTCAAAACTTTCTCCATGAAATTTCTTCCTCCCATTTTTTATAAAATCCAAACAAGAGAAAACGAAATTCCTCATAATTTGTTTTCTTTCCTCCCTAAAATATAAGTTCCAAACAGAGCCTAAAGTTACATTCTTTGTTCATCTTGTGATGATTCAATATCTTACAAAATCACAATAAAATTGCCTTTATAATTTCCCTTAATGTTTTTTGCCCTTCATTTTATGTTAAAATCCAAACAGGAGAAAATGAACTCCCACAAAATTTCTTATCTTTCGTCCCTAAAATCCAGGTTCCAAACAGGGCCTTTAAACTCCAACATCTAATTATTCATACAATGTAAAGAAATGCAGGAAAATCAAACCGAAAGCTCAAATCTCAAATTATTTGCTCATTCTACCAATCCAGAAAGAAAATGAACTTCACATCATTGATTCTTACATGCAATAAAATCAGTGCGAAGAAGTAAGAGCTAGAAGATTTTGAGTTTCCATGGCGAAATCTTCCGTTTTGGACCAAAAAGTGAAATAGAAGTACCTGAAAACGGGAGAGCGGCGAGGAGGGCGAGGAAGCGGTCGACATTGCGAGTGGCAGATCTTCTTGAGCTTTGCTGCGTCGTGAGGCAATGCGTTCGGAGAGAGAACGTGGCCAGAGTTCGAGATCGCAGACGAGAGGGACGCCATAGCTGCGCTCTCTCTCTCCCTCTCTCTCGCTCGCGCTTGCACAGACCAGTGTTTTTGGGTTTTGGTTAGTTTGGCGGCTTCTGCTTATATATAGGATGGCGATGAATAATCGGATTGACGTTCTGATCACCTGTGTCGCCTCGTAGTGTAGTACAACCAGCAACCCACTTGATACTGACACGTGGCAATTATGAAACCTAGTGTAGGTGCACGGTAGCAATGAGCGCCAGCGGATATCATAATTTTGTTATGTACGAATTACGTATTACTATCACTAACATTTTTTCCCCCTTTTTATGGAAGCATTAATAAGGGTTTTATTTGCCAAAAATGTCTACTCAGTCTTGCTTCATTGTGGCATCAGATGTTATTAAAATAAAAATTTGCTTTTATTTTAAATGAGAGAATTTCGAAATTTTATAAATTAAAGGGAAGAAAAGGCAGCAGTCACAGTCGGTCTTTCCTTTTCGCCTAGCACATGGGAGAAAATGCTAAAATATTTGAAAACGAGAAGTAGTATATAGATCATTGTCTTGAATAAATAATAGGGTTTATGGTATAAAAGGTCTTATCTAAATTGAGACGGTTTGATTCTCACAACCCTAGTCTTGGCTATTAAGTTATAAACTTTCTGATTCTATGCCATTTGGTCCTATCATAATTGTTTAAGAAAAATATGTGGAGAGACAGCATGTTATAACAAACTGAAAAAAGGAAAAAAAAAAAAAAGATTTTGAGATAAAAAAATATATATATTATTTGAAGTTTTAGGATTTTTGGAGCTATAAATTTGGAGAATATTTTTTTTTCCCAAACACACTTTCGGATTCTACCACTCTTTACTTGCAATTTAGACAGTTATTTGAAAACCAAATTACACATAATTGAAAAAATTAGAGATTTAATTGTCCAATTAGAATTTTGAGACCAAATTATAACAAACTAAATGCCTCGTGGATTTTTTTTTTTTTTTTTGCCATTCACCTTAAATAATAAACAAATATTTCCACTAAAATAGTATTTAACCAAAATAATTAGCTAACTTCTACCGTATGTATATAATAAGAAAATAAACCTTTTTACGCTTTTCACAATAGATATGCATATATTTAAGGGTTAATAATAATAATGACATCTACATTATACTCATTGTAACATTTGATTCTCGAACTTTCAATTTATATAGTAATAGCTTATGAATTATGTAGTTGCTACATAAATGACCTTTTTGTTATAAACTGTTAAAAAATTTAACAAAAATAAGTTATTACAAAGCATATAATTTAATAACTATGATAAAAAAAAATGAGATTCTGAATTTTTAACTGACAAAATAGAATACCAAAACTTATACAATTATTATAACAATAATAATTTTTTTACACAAACTATTAAATTTTTAACATAAATAACATGTGCAAATCATACAACTTGATAACTATAGCTAAGAATTAAATTTTGACTCATATAAATAAATAATACTTAATTATACACTTTGCTTATGTTTATTTTTTATTTAAAAATTAATAATTTGTGACAAATGGACCATTATTGTAATAATTGTATAATTCAAAGGTCATTATTATGTAAATTAAGAATTCAAAAGCCAAAGTAATACAATGAGTAAAATTCACGAGCATTATTAGTAACCCTATATTTGATCTTAAAGTGAGTACTTAACCGATTTTAACCATATGCACAGATTATGTGTGGTATGAAAACATGGAACAATTAATGTTATATAGTATTGTAGAAAGATACAGTGCTACACTTACCTTTTTTTTCGTCCTCCAGTTTCATTAATGTTTGATACGTAAATTTTATTATATTTTTTTAATATTATATAAGCATATATTATATACTTTAGTAGAACTATAAATATACAAGTTGTTCTATAATATATTTAGTAGTACTCTATATATGCACATATCATATATATATATATATATATATATACTAGTAAAGTTATATATCAAACCGTAAAACTTAATAATAAAAAAGAGGTAGTCATAGTAGATCTCTTGTTAGAATTCTATATGATTAGGAGAGCTTGTGAGAATAATCTCAGTGTATGTGTAGGGATAGGCACTAGGAAATACTTAATTAAGTATATCATACCTAATTAAGTATATCCTCTCGTAGCAAAACATAATAGCCAAATTAACAATTTATCATTCAATGTCCATTGAACCATCATAAAATAATAATATATTTATTTATTTGATATTGATGCTTTTGTTTAAATAAAATATAATTTGTTTCAACTAAACCAAAGAAACTATAGTAAATATTGTATTAAGATGGAATTACATGAAAATAAATATTTATCCATTCTTTTAATTTGTCTAAGTGTACATTTATTATAGATGTATATGTATAAAAGAAATGGTGCATCAAATATTATCGTATATAGGCAAAAGAAAAATGATAGTATAGCTTTTTATTCTTTTCATCTAACTTGACAACTTAATTAGATGGTTGTTCTTTATAATTAAATTTTTCATTTTGGATCAAATTAAGGGTTGTCGTCTTCTTGGATTTTTTTTTTTTTGCAATTAACTAATAAAAAAATGATTAATTAAGATTAATGAGGGTGGGTCAATCCCAAAAAAGAGATAAAATCTAGCAGAAACGATAAGTTGAAACATTGGTAAGTAGTAGTATTGACAGATTAAACGTCAGGCTGTTCGTATATTTGAAGGAATGGGTCAAGGTTACACTTCAGAATCTGTAAAACCCAAATATTTTAGAGGTATTTTAATACTTTTGTAATATATATATATATATATATAGGCACTAATCCAGTAGGTATTTTTTTTTTAACCTATACATAGGTATCAATTTGGCCAATGAAAATTTAGCATGCATATTTTTTTATTGTAAAAAGTACNATATACTTCTCTCTCTTTCTTTCTCCCTCAACGTCTTCTTCTTTTTCATTATGCTCGACGAACAACAACTAGAGTTTCGTTGCTGACGACCATCCTCCGGTTATCTATGAGCACCGCTACCCTTCAAAATCAAACCGTCATCTCAGGATGAGCTATCTGCCGGACTTTCTCTGTCTACAACTGTGAGAATCATCGTCAGTGGAGGAAAACGATCGCGGGAAGATTTGGCCGTCGACGAAGATTCTAGCCATCTCAGGTCGTGAAACCACTTGCATCAGATTCTTCTATATGAGAGGAACACCATGGCATATTCTCAGCTCAACTTTGCATGGACTGAATTTTGTCATTTTTAACAATTTTGATTTATTTTAATTTTGTTTTTAAATGTTTCAATCTGGCCGTTAGATTGTAAAATAAACCTCATATTTGTGATGTACTCGTGAAAACAAGAATTATGATATATATATATATATATATATATATTGACTATATTTGGTGACATGCATAAAAAAGGAAATCTGACTGCTTAAATTTACCTCATTTTGTGTGTCGTGAGCCCAGATTCGACCTAAGCCTAAATTGGTCAAGTTATATATTTAACTTATCTATTTTGAATGCTAGGAATTCAGTAAAGATATCATTTCTCCATTTAAGATCCCATTGAAAAATTAGATTTTCAAACCAAATCATCGAGGGTTTGAAAACAACCCCTGACCCTCCAAAAGATATCCAACGCTTTCAATAGAGATATAACGCTATCTTATTACTCAACTGAGGTAGGGATTCGATTACTTGATCTTTAAAATGGATTAATTTTGATTTTCACATATTTTTAATAAATATGAAATTTTGTGAATTATTTAATTAAAATATGATTTATACATGATTTAACATAATTTGATATTTAAACTGCATGAGAGATACGTCACACTAGTTGGCATACCAAATTATCTTATTTTAGAAATGTTTTTTTTTGCAGTAACTAGATTTTATTAGTTTTGATGAAAATGATTGTTATGCTGCTGAAATTTTTATAAAATCCAATATGAATATTTAAACCTTTGGATGATGATTTCAACTCGATTTCTAGAAACATGTTTGATATTTCACTGACTATGTAAGATTTTTGAAAGCAAGTATTTATATTTGTTAAAACCCTGTAATTGAATCTTTGCTGAGCATTCACGTGTTCACTCTCCCTACTTCCTTCTACTTTTAGGTATTTGTATATTTGAGGCAGTGATCTCGATAATAAGACAAGTCGTTTATCTTGTACTAATAGTTATATTCCTATTACCTGGTGAGTGTCTTTACTCTGTTTGATTTCCTTCCTCGTTCAAATATTTAGCTTTGTTTATTATTTTTACTAAGTAGACGTATGAGGGTAATAATATTAAAAAATTGAATTACTTAGAATTGTAAATTATTTGGACAATTGACCTAAGGTTTTAATTTGACTCGTTTTACCAAAATTTATGAATTTACAAATATTTCTAAACTAATTAATTAGAATTTTCTCTAAACTTTAAATAAATAATTTTCTTGAAAAATTAAAACTAATGAAAAGTTTTTTTATTATGAAATTTGCTTACTTTTGAGAACTAAATCAGAAAATTTTAAGTACTTAATTTTTGAGAATTTTGAAAAATCATTGTTTATTACTATTTCACTTAAATTTACTAAAAGCCACGGTCTTGGATTTTCGGTTATGATAGTTTTAGTATCAGAGCCTCTGGATTTAAATCTATATGGGATCTTATTTGTGATATTTTGGTATTAAAGAAAGGTTTAGAAAAGTATTTGACAAATACCTCATACATCACTTATGAATTGGCTAAATATATTGTCTTTGTTTCAATTCGTTACGAATCCTTCGTTCACATCCCTAAAGTGGAATATTGGTATCCTTAGGATATTTATACCCCTGAAATTCTAGTCTCAGAAGTATCGAAGATGACACAAGATTAGTAAATTCTACTCTTGTCAAAATTCCACAATTCAAATGGACATTCATTCTTGTACCCATACATCTATTGTGGTGATAAACTATACGAACCTCGTAGGTTCTAAGATAACAATTCAAATTCTTATATCTTGATTGGCATAACTTGATATTATTTGTGCTTGTAGGGTGGTGATTTAAATTTCTTGAAAATTATTTATATGTGACTAACTTGTTTGAGCGTCTAGTAGTATTTTTTTTTTCATAATTTTGTATCATACATTTATTGGACTTTTCAGTGGATATGACATATTAGTTTTCATCCATGGATTGAATTGATAATATGGACTTGGTTACAAATTAAAATTTTTGGATTAGTACAATTTGGTTGAATTCAATACCATGATTGTTTAGTTTAATTTTTTTGGAAATTTAAAGTTAACAATTCAAATTTAAATAAAGTGTACCATTATATTTTATTATTTTGGCATATTTGCTTCTAAACAACTAGTGGATATATTTAAAATTTATAATATTAATTAGGTAAAAGTAATTTACTTTTTCAAGGAATATATGGTCTTTAAAAAATAGTAGTATCACTTTGAGTCTAAGATTTGCGAAATTGTCAGCATTATAAAATTTAAATAATTGATTTTACTTAAAATTAATTTAGGTATTAGTGAGGTTTCATTGCACATTTAGTAGTGTTAATTTAGAAGTAAAGTTCCTAAATATTTTTGCTAGTTTTGAATATTATAGATACTCTTACTAAAAATTACTGCATTTCTACTTATCACTTGATTTGAATATAAGGAAAACTTTGGAAACTGATATATAAATTGACTTGGAAATAAATATAAAATATTGATTGAAAATTTATGTGATAACTTTTGGCAAAAAGTTTATATTTTTAAAAGAAATTATTGGTGTGACTTAATGTGGTATACATACAAATTTTTGAAAGTTTGTGCTTATATTTCTAAAGTTAAATGTATAATATCATGTTACAAAAATTTTGCTAAGTAAACTTGGTTGGAACTTTGTACAAATGGAGAAATTTTATATTTTAAAAACTTAATTTGGTAGTTTTTTGAAATCTTGTCATTATAATTTTATGTGCCTTGTTGTTTAGATATGTTTATTCTTTCAAACCTTTCCATTATGTACGTGATATGGTTTACTGATGTGTACATGATTTTGGTATTTATTAGATTGTTAAAGCCTTATTGATTAATACATGTTTATTGATTGGCTAAGTCAAGTTAGGTTAACTTTACTTTATTGGTCTTAATTGGAATTGGGTATTTGTGGTGTTAATTTGGTTTGATATCCTAAGTATTTGGAATTCCTTGTGTTGGAGACTTGGGATGGTGTTTTTATATAAACTTTGAATAAAAATATTTTTGTTTTTCAATATCTAAGCCTCAGAGAAACTTGGGTGGTGTATAATGATATCTTCTTTGATTTTAAAATTTAAACTAATTGATTTATGAAATTTAGATTTCTATGGGTAAAGGCTATAGATTGATATATCTAGATTCAATGTTTAGTAAATTTTGTATATGCATATAAATGTGCTATATTTTCTTCGAAAACATAATTTAAACTTTTAAACTCATAAAGTTTTGCATATTATAAATCAGTTGGCTAAAAGATATTCTCTATAAATATACTTTATAAGTTGAGTGAGGTTTAAAAAAATAAATTAAATTACACTTGATACACTTTATTATTTTCTAAAATACTTTATAGGTTCTTTCTATTGTTAAAATGTCTTTTAAAACTATTTTTAATAAATTTACTAGAGTACGATGACTTCAAAGTTATCAAACTCAAAGAAAGTCTCACTAAAGTATTACTTAAAGTTTGTCATTAATAAAGAATTATGAGAAATTAATTGCATAATGTGATTTGCCAATAAAAAAGAAAATGCAGAGTTAAATCTATTAAATAGACGTGATTGAGAACTTTTGAAAAGCCATGAAATTTTAAGAAAAATTTCGATTATGTTTTTTAAAAAAAAAAGAATCAACATATTTTAAATGCTTGATAATTTAATTAGTAAACTATATATCAAGCGAGAAATTTCTTCTTATCCTACTTACTTAGCTTAGTAAGTAGAATTGGTGTACCCAACTGATTGATTAATGAGGATAAGATTTAATCTTGTCGATATATTCCCTCGTGGTATTGATGAGTGAATACTGCTTAAGGTATTTTACTTGTGTTGACTTCTGGGTACTATTAAATACTCTTGTTTTAATTTGTGTGGATTAGAGAGTCCAACTAGAGTTCATTAGTCTTGAGTTCAGTTTGTAACTCATTACATGATTTGAATTTAATCTATGCATCATTATGGTAGTATAATTGATGGCATATAGACCAATTTACTCTGGTTCTATCTTGAAAGTTGATGGACTCTTATTATTATATTTTCAAAGTAAATACTTGAAGTTCAAGTTTGGTCTACCTATGGCCAAAGTAAGACTTTATTGTAAACTGGTGTAGTATTTTTATTTGTCTCTAATATTACGTCACATATTTTCACAAATGTTTTTGAAAAATTATTTATGATTTTAAAATGAAATAAGGTTAAATAGGAGACTGACGCTACCGTAAAGGTGATCTATCCTGTTAGAATCTTGTTTATGAGACATTATAGTATTGTTACTAGTTTTATTTTTATATTAGATATTGAGTCATTTTTATATGACTTTCCCTTATACCAAAGATTTGGAAAGTCTTTAGAAGTGTGTGATAAGTTGTGATTATTGTTATAATTCTATGTTGGGCAAAGAAACTTAGAGAGTCTCTAGGTTTAATTGTGGCATAAGTTACTACGATATGGTATTACCTTGGATAAAAGACTTGAGAAGTCTTTGGATAATATTTGTTATATACTTGCATTTTTTATGCTTAGACTACTGTGATTCTATTAGCATTTGTTGTGCTAAGTGTTTCTACGTTGGAGATTTCCATTCATGGTGATTCTAATCTTTTCCTTGATCAGAAATGTATTGTGTACATGATTGTTTCTCACTCATTATGAGGAACTGTGAATGAATTAGGTCATTTTATTCTTATTGTCGTTTTTAACCTCTAAACTTGTTTATCTCGTGTGTGGTGTAACCCCACACAAGTATAATTGTTTTCCACTCAAGACCTTATTGAGTACTATCCTATGTTGTTGAGGATTCCATTAGTCTTTGGACTCAGTGATTGATTAGGACCAAGTTTAGCTACAGATAAATAGAATTATTCCAGTGTGTTATCGATATGGTATGATTTTGAAATGATATTATATGTACCTGACATTGATCTGTTATACTATTTTGGTACCTAATAATTAGTGTTATGGTTACACAAGTCTTGTGTTTTCAACTCATGTTCCTAGATTATCGTTATTATTTCTATGACTTATTACTAATCTAGAGTCATTATTTCTAATCTCTTGTGTCAAAGTCTTATATCTACCAATGAGTCATCTTACGATTCTATGTCTCTTTGTGCTCATCCTTATCATATGCCTTTATGTGACACTGATATATTGGTGTACTTCTAAGACTAGGTACGAAGAATATATTATACACTCCTTGATCTACCTAGTATTTGGTTTGGTACTTATAAACTATGTGTTTAAAGGTTCACTTCTCTTCTGACTGTTATTCATTACCATTTTACTTGAACTTCCTAATATGCTTGAATTTTAGGACCAAATTCTTTTTAAGGTAGGAAAGATGTAAAAGTTCAAATGTTTTGAAGGTATTTTAGTACTTTTCTAAAAAAAGACAAATATATATATATATATATATATATATATATATATATATTTCTCTCTCTCCCCCCCCCCTCTCAACGTCTTCTTCTTCTTCATTGTGCCTGATGCATAGTAGACATGGCTGCATTGTTGATGACCATCCTCTGGCCAGCTACTCTCGTCGGATTTTCACTGCCTACAATCGCGAGAATCGTCGTCAATGGAGGAAAATGGTCACAAGAAGATTTGGCTGCCGACAGAGATTTTGGCCACCTCAAGTCACGAAACCACTTACATCGGATTTATCTTGATAAGAGGAACACACCATGGTATATATATCTCAACTCAACTTTACTCGGATTGAATTTTGTCTTTTTTGACAATTTTGAGTTATTTTAATTTTATATTTAAAATTTTCAATTTGACTGTTACATCGTAAAATAAACCTTATATTTATGATATACTTGTGAAAACAATAATTTTGGTATATATATTAACTATATTTGGTGATGGGTGCGACAAAAAAAATCTAACGACTCAAATTTGGCTCGTTTTGCATGGTATGGGTCCAGGTTCAACTCGAGCCCAAATTGATCAAGTTATATGTCTAATCTAGCTATTTTTGGTGCTGGGAATACAATGGAAATATTTGTTTCTCCACTTAAGATCCCATTGAAATCAGATTTTCAAGTCAAATCATCGAGGGTTCGAAAACGACCCCCAACCCTCTAAATGACTGCTAAATGAAATCAAACGCTCTCAATAGCACCGTAACACTATCTTGTTACTCGATTGAGGTAGAAATTTAATTAATTGATATTTAAAATGGATTAATTTTGATTTTCACATATTCTTAATAAATATAGAATTTTGTAAGTTATTTAATTAAAATGTAATTTATATAAGTTTTGACATGATTTAATATTTAAACTACTTGAGAAGCACGTCATACTAGTTAGTATGTCAAATTATTTTACTTTGGAACTATTTTCTGCAGGAACTAGATTTTGTTAGTTTTGATGAAAACGACTGTTATGCCGCCAAAATTTTTATAAGATCCAATCTGAATAAGAATTTAGTTTTGAGAACTGAATTTGGTTAATTGAAAACATTGCATGGTTTGTTATGGCATTTTGTGAAAAATGGTACATATTCTCATTCTTATGATACATATAACATTGCATGCATTCATTGCACCTATGTGATCGATGGACTTACAGTACCCTTATTGTGTGCTCAAACTTATGGTATCCCTTTCAGGGTGCTCGAACTTACGGTATTTATCTAGGGTTCTTGGACTTCATATCATACCTATGGTTACCAACTTAGGTAATTTAGACATAATACACTTGCAGTCATCCATTTGAGTGACTCACATTACATTGGATATTACGATCACCAGTCTTTAGTGGCTCGAACTTGTCATTGATTGTATTGCCTATTCTATACTTGACTTAATAGTTCGAAATGTTTGAACCTTTGAACAATGGTTTTGTTTTGAAACTATATTTTACAATGTTTTTAAATATTTAAACCTTTGGACAATGATTTCAACTAGATTTCTAGAAATATGTTTGATATTTTACTGATTATGTAGGAATTTTGAAAGTAAGTATTTATACTTATTAAAAACCTATAATTGAATCTCTATTGAGTATTCACATGTTTACCCCCCTACTTCCTCCTACTTTCAGGTATTTGCGTATTTAAGCCAATGATCTCGATGGCAAGTCAAGTTATTTGTCTTGTACCAGCAATTATATTCTTGTTATTTGGTGGGTGTCTTTATCCTGTTTGATTTCCTTCCTCGTTCAAATATTTAATTTTGTTTGTTGTTTTTACTAAGCGGATGTATGAGGGTAATAATATTAAAAAAAATTAGAGTACTTAGAATTGTAAATTATTTGAGCAATAGATCTAAAGTTTTAATATGACTCGTTTTACCAAAATGTATGAATTTACAAATGTTTATAAACTAACTAATTAGAATTTCCTCTAAACTTTATACGAAGGATTTTCTTGAAAAATTAAAACTAATGAAAAGTTTCGTAATTATGAAATTTGTTTACTTTTAAGGACTAAATCGGACAGTTTTAAATACGTAATTTTCTAAAATTTTGAAAAATCACTGTTTATTACTATTTTTATTTAAATTTACTAAAAATTACGGACTCGGATTCTTGGTTGTAATAGAATCCAATCTTGTTTGATTTGGATTTTGGATTTACAATGTGTTCTACATCGGACTCTTGGACCACACAGTTCAAATATTTAGAACCACCTTGTGAATTGGAATATGCATGGCCTCCAATCATAATTTCTTTTTTTTTCCCCTCCCATTTTTATTAGTTTTCTCATCTTTTGGCTAGTAAGCAGTACACACACATAATTATTCTAGATTAGTTTTCCTAGAAAATATTGTGTATATTTAATCGCGTGTTGTGGGAAGAAAATTATAAATTTATCTAATATGAAGAACTAGATATATAATTGAAATTTCACTAAATTGTGAAAAGCTCTTTATCTTAGAAAATTCTAATGATGAACGATATTCCTATATAATGCAAAATGAAAATTTCTTCTATGTTGAAAACATTTTCATTTTTTAAAATTCCAAATTTGGATTGAAAAGAACTTTCATTATCCAAGAAGCAAAATAGCAACAAGAGCCTAGAAGCTCCGGCCACATATTTACACTAAAGAGTGACAGAAACATACGAATTTGTGACGTGCTACAAAACTTGGAGACTTGGTCATTTCAATCAAGCTAGCTGTCTATATTATCTAAATTTTTTTATACCCCGTGTCGGCGAATCTCATCACGTGTAATTCATTTATTCTTTTCACCTCAATTCAAAAGCTACGTTATTGGCTTTATTAAATGTCTGCACTTCGAACGCATACAAAACTAGTGCACAAAGATTCAAGACCTGACTTTCATTTTTCAAGACAATATCACTATGTAAGGAAGAAAAAAAAAATAAATCACAGAAAAAAGCAACCGTCAGATATAAGATCTTGATGAATACCTAACTCCTATTTTTATTCTTTTATTATTAAATTTATTATTCTCAATAAAATCTCAAGGAATCTTTTTCTATCTTTTCAGTTTTATTGTTTTGTTTAATACTTAAATTCTATTATAATTTATTATATTATTAAAATATTAAATTAAATTATAAAATTCACCTATCAAACTTTAAAACTAAAAAATATAAAAAAAAGTATGTTTAGCATTCGTCTAAAAGAATCTTTTGCTAAACATATATCCGTGAAATGGCTTATAATCTTATACGGATACTTCAAGTGCTCCTTCTTTTTCGTTTATTTTTTTATTTTGTATTCCGATGATTGTGTTCATCTTGCTTCTCTAGCTTGAGAAACTCTTTTAATTCCAGGATTTACAATTGCAAAATTTATAAGTATAAACTTTTATTCTGATCAACAAACAAAAATTTTAGTTTATTTTCATGAGAAGTTTATTAAAAAAAAACAGATATAACTCCTAATTTCCGGGTATATATGCTTTCTTATTTTTTCTTCCTTTTTGGTTGCTTTGTCCTTTATTGTCTTTTAGATACAAATAAATTTTATATAAAAAACTAATAAAAAAATGAGTGCATTTATATCACTGCGTGTTAATGTAATCCCCTGAAATTATACGTGGGATTAAATTATCTATTAATATGTGGTGCCAAATATCAAAAATGTCTCTTAATATGCTCAAAAAGTTTAAAACAACTTTTAAATCACAAATACCTCCCTATAACACCAACATCAACATATGAAAATGCCCCTTTTTTCTTTTGATGTATAGTACTAGAAGGCGAAGGGTTGTTCGGTATCACTCTAAATTAATTAATTCTACAGCATTTTTTAATTTTCGCAGTCAACATTAATAATTCTAATCAATATGGCACGTCACATATACAATTGTCAATTGTCATTACGTATTTAGCCGTTTTTCTAAAAATTAAAAATAATCTTAGACCTAAAGAACCAATTTTTTAGTTTTGTCGATCTCATACCTAAATTTACTAAAGCTGGCAGCTAATATTTAGGAAAATTACAGCTAAACAGAGTAATACGTGCAGTGTACTGTCTGTTCCCTTCTAACTTCGTGAAATTATCAATATGGATACATAGTTGTTCGTCTAATTATAAAAATAATACTATGTACTAAAATTTTTGTAATAATATATATAAGTTGTCAAAATTTGTTACTACAAATAAATTAAATATTAGTACCAATTAAATAATGATAAATTACGTGTTGTTGAATTAATAGCTGCGGACATTATCCATTACAAAAATGCCACCCCCGATATAACTTGTAGACCAAGTCAGCAATGGTTTTCCGTTTTGGGTAAGCAAATTCACCAATAAGAATAAGGCAATAGGAAAGCCAAATCAAATCAATTTTATCACTTTATTCTTTTGGACGGTACGTAAACCGTCCAACCCTTTATAATCAATCATGTGACTGGTTCCTTGTAATAGAAGGATTGAATGTGTCAAAACCATGTCTCTCACATAGTAATCGCCATGTAAACAAGGGTCTTAGTTCTAGCCGTTAGATAAAGTCTTTCCTTTGACTCGGCAATCATCATCACCAAATATTCTTCTCTCTTTCCTTATTTTCCCTTGTACCCTTTTTTAGCAGTCTTCTCAAGCATTCATATCTCCCGATGTGGCAATATATCTATTATAACCTGTAAGCTGACTATATCTATATTTATGAACCACCGTATGAAAACCAGAAAGCCCACACTTAATTGAAGTTTATTCAACAAAACAAAAATACATCTCATTCAATTCCACACTACAAGTCGTATTTAAGGTACAAATTTTCTACACAACATTTATTAATGGTAGATATAAAAGAACTCATCTGGGGATTCTCCATCCTTTATCTTGTTCTCCACCTGTTCCAAGGCCTTAAAAGGTTTCTTAGTCACATGGCTTTAACTCTAAAATCTCCTCCTCCTCCTACTTCTTCAAATATATCTTCTTTGCCGTCTAATCTCTCCTTGGTCGGCCGGTTTTTTGTCGAATCATATGGAGGAGGACATCTAGTTAGTTTTGATGAACACGGAGAAGAAGGTCATGATGGGCCAAAGAATTTGGCACCTGTCATGAGCCTTCAAGCAGACCACCAGAGTCCCAAACAAGATCAGATTAACCAGCGTCGTTTACATCATCAAAAGATTCAAAACGGCGTTGGACGGACAGAAGAGACATTAATCATGGAAGAGAAGGAATGCAATGATATTGATGATCACAACTACAACTACTTGCAAGAAAAATCTGTTGAAGGATCGGTTGGCGGCGGCGGAGACTGCGAGAGTAGTAAAGGGGGTACCAAGTTACGAAAGAGGCCTTCAAGGCTGGTTGTGCCGGAATATTTGGCAGGCCAAGAATTTTGTGAAAAGGGTAGAGCTAGGAAGTTGGAGAACCAAGAATTTGAGGTTGAAGGTAGAGATTTCTTTCTGGCAGCAAAGAAAGGAAGGAGGGAGACTATGGAAGATGGATATGGAGTTTTGCTTGACATTATGGGAGATCCCACGCAAGTAAGCATTAATTTTAATTAAACATATATATATATATATATATATTTCTTTTTTCTATATATAAATTACTCTGTGAATGTCTTAATTTGGTAACCATACGTAGCACTATATGTAACATGTACAAAAATGTTAATTAAGGTTATATAATGAACATTTATGTACATTAATGCAAATTGCAAATTAAAATTGAGTAATAAGGTGGTGGACGTTTCAATTTATGAGAATTAATGGTTAATGGCTAATATTTGTGGTCATGCAGGCCTTTTTTGTAGTAATAGACGGGCATGGAGGGCGTGCAGCGACTGATTACGTTGCTAAATATTTAGGAAACAACATTGTTAAAGGGCTTGAACTTGTTACAAAGGATGAAGATCATAAATTAGAAGAGGCTTTTCGCGGAGGCTACTTGGTCACGGATAAGGAGTTTCTTAGTCAGGTAATTAACAAAATTTATTTAGAGTCTCTAGAAATATTTTATTTTCTTGAATTGGTCTGGCAGGTTTCTTGGACAAATTCACAATAACTTATAGCTATATTGGATCTGATTACTTAATACACCTGTCTTACAATTTGAGTTGGTATATATGTAAAACTTTGTCTAGCTATTTGACTTTTTTCGGCTACGAACTTCTTCATAAGATAATTTCACTTTTGAAAAATTTTGTTGACCAACATATCAAACCGCTTAATTATAGATGAACATGCATTTCTACTTATGCAGGTGTGTAGCTGATCATATTGTTCTTTCAAACAATAAAAGAGCTATATATGTTTGGTATGGTTGTTAGGGTGCTTTGAATGCAATATTATAGTATTGCAAGATTCAAATTGACTCAATTAAGATTACAAATGTATTAAAGGATAACATAGAACTAAAAGAAAAGCATCTAATTTCATTCCTAGTAATGCATCTTCATATATATATATATATATATGTAAATATTTTCCTTCAAAATATATCTATATATACATATATATATATATATATATATATATCCCTCAATAAATTCATTCTGATCATTTCTATGTTTGGTCAATATAAATGTGGGATTTTTAAGCATATATACCCGACACAATTTAGCTCTAAGAAAATCATAAATGTAGAACAACTGTAAAATATATGGTTCTACATTTTTATAATGGTGGTAACTATGCGCTCTAAAAGTCAAACTACATTTGAGTGATTTTCATTTTCTGCTACACTGCAACTAAATTCTATTTGATTTGTGTTAGACTGGAAACTTGTTGTGAGATATGATCTGGACTACAAATACTCTCACGACATTTCAAATTTCTATATATAAGTCGTTACAATAATATTGTTCAATGACATATATGTATATGTTAACATATGCATGAAATATTCTTAAACCTTACAGGGCGTAAGTAGTGGAGCTTGTGCAGCCAGTGTGTTTCTAAAAGATGGAGATTTACATGTAGCTAACGTAGGAGATTGTAGAGTAGTTCTGAGTAGACAAGGAGTAGCTGAGGCATTAACAAACGACCATCGTTTGAGTAGGGAAGACGAGCGTCTTCGGATCGAGAATTCCGTAAGTACAACATATTATTGTATAATGTGATCAACAAAGATTAATATTAACACTAGGAAGTATGCATATGTAACACTAGGACTAATTAAGCTAATTATACAAGTTTGTTTTTGCACAAGCAGGGAGGTTTTGTTCATTATCGCAATGGAGTTTGGAGAGTTCAAGGCTCACTAGCAGTCTCAAGAGCAATTGGAGATCAACATTTGAAAGATTGGATAATTTCTGAGCCAGAAATCAAAAGTCTTCGTTTAAGTTCAGACTGTGAATTCTTGATTGTGGCTTCTGATGGACTGTGGGACAAGGTGTGTATATATATATATATGAGATATATATATATATATATATATATGAGATGAAAACTATATAAAGAAAAAAATCAATAAATAAAAGAAGAACTATACATATATATAGTGGTACTGCAACATGTGTGATTTATAATAATAATACCTAGGTCTATTATATATCAGCATGTTTGTATTTAACTTGTTAATCTGATGAACATGTTAGGTACATAACCAAGAAGCAGTGGATGTGGTTATAAGAGAAAAATCCGTATTGAAGGCCTGTAAAAAGCTTGTAGATATGTCCTCAAGCAGAGGGAACTTGGATGACATTACGGTCATGGTGATTAATCTTCAAAATTTTGTGGCAACTAGAACTTTTCAGTGATGGAAAAATGTCATTAGTACCCTGAAAAGTTATAATAGGGATATTGAGTGGAGACCACATTCCTACATGTCATTTTCACTGTAGATTAGTGAATAACGCTTTGGTAATTGTATGGCAAAGGAACAGATTGGCCGCGGGTATTAATTGTAATATCATTGCATGTGAACAATTTTGTCGTAAACTAGAATAATGCACTTTGATTAATTTATTTAGATTTAAAACGATTTTTGTAGCTGAAGATTGGCCCAGAAATAATCAAAAATTTTCTCAAAACAATTGACTATATGAGTGTATAGTATTAATTCATAGTATATATGAACATACAAAGATAATAGATCTAATACCTCTTGTAGCCTATCAGTGGATCTTAGCTTTATTGTCTTCTCAACCACAATCTTCTAATCCAAGCCTCAAGCACAACTGGATGAACGTGTGAGCGTTGCATACAATCTCTTAAACTCACACTTTAGACCCTAACAATTTTCTCAAAACATGAGATTGCAAGGGATTGTTCTATAGAGAATATGAAAACTCTCTTCTTTTTCTCT
>JXTB01000582.1:99012-201314 GCA_002914805.1 Parasponia andersonii | reverse complement strand
CTTTTTTTTTTGGCAAGTCGGCTTCAAGTGCATCTCCATCATCGTCTTTGTACAGTACAAAGAAAAAGAAAATAAAATACAATAAAGCCTATACCCAAAAATTAGGGTTTACATATTTTGATCTAATCAAAATAAATTTCTAAAAAAAAATTTAAAAACTAATGAACCATATAATTAATGACCAAATATCAACCATACATCCATCATATGATAACTCATCCATTCATCATCAAATACATATAAAAAATAATGCAATACCCATTCATACATACAAATAATTAATACTATATACTCATATAATCTGGCTTTGATACCAATTGTTGGATTTAAAACAATTTTCGCAGCGGAAGATTGGCCCAGGAATATTCAAAAATTTTCTCAAAATAATTGACTATATGAGTGCATAGTATTAATTCATAGTAAATAGGAACATAGAAAGAGAATAGATCTAATAGCTCTTGTAGCTTATCAGCGGATCCTAGCTTTACTGTCTTCTCAACCACGATCTTTTAATCCAAGCCTCAAGCACAACTGGATGAACGTGTGGGCATTGCATACAATCTCTTAAACTCACACTTTAGACTCTTACAATTTTCTCAACGCATGAGATTGCAAAGTTTTGTTCTATAGAAAATATGAAGACTCTCTTCTTTTTCTCTGTAATATTTGGAGGCTCAATAGAAAATAATACGTAGTCTCTCTCTTTTTTTTTATCTGTTAGGGTTTCCTTTATATATATGTTAAACTATTTAATAAATAATATATATTAATAAATCATAATAACATATATATATATAACATTTTAATGAAAACGTGAATAGTTTAAAAAAAACGTAAACTTATATATATATATATATATATATATATATAAACTAGCAGATAATTCACTCTTTTAAGGAAGAGTATTTCACTTTCAGTCAGTTTCCCAATTTCTATTTATCTAATTATCTGATAATTAGATATTTTTAAATTCAAAATTTAAACAAATTAGGAAACTTATCTCTCCATAAATTTAAATTAATTAATTCAAAATTAATTAATTATTTAATTAATAAAAAACAATTATTAATTACATATAGATAAACTAATTATCTAGACAAAATATGCAGTAACAGAAATAATGTAATATCCAATTCAGTGTTTGTAAGAGGTGGAATTGGGGACCTATGACCAGTAATTCAAGCTCCAATAAATTATGACAATTAATTAAACTCTTTAATTCATTTGTCCAAGTTATTAATTCCAGTATTACTCCACTAAAAATCTGGAATTGCACTCTTGAAATTACATAATTAATTTACTCAGAAAACAGTGAGCAGTCCATCGATTTAATCATTACATGTAGTTCAATCATCCATAAATAATTCATAATTGGAGATAGGTTGTGTACTATCGATTTAATCATTACATCTTTATCCTTGTATACTATTGATTCTCTAATGAATAATTAATTTATAAATCTATTATAAATTGAGTACTCAAACTGTTCGAGTCCTGAATCAATACACTAGGGAATCATCTTTCTAGCTTCCTAATGGAAAAAATGGATTCCATATCTGTAAGTTACATTCCCAGCTACATACTCATCATGCTCCCAAGATACAAGTATTTCGATGTGTTTAAAAACAAACCTTTAACAAGTATGTCAAAGAACATAATGTTATAAATATGAGTCTATAACTACTCATGATTAAGATTCATCTACATATGACCATCTAGTGACATTATTTGAACTCTCAACAGTTAACAGAATTTATGTGAGATTCAAATCATGTATAGTCCTGTCCTATATAATCAAATTATATAAAGTACATCTATTATGATGTCAATATATCAATAGTCCGGATAAGACTATTACATTCTCAATGTTAATGGACCGTACTAATAATATTTAATTAAAGATACCAAACTTTAATTAATTATTACAGACTATATTTAGTTTATTATCTAAAAATTTAATCCTCATGTATATAACACTTATATGTTAAATTTATGGTCACATAAATAAATCAGGGATTTTCTGATATTTAATGACATACCAATTATGCATAAATTCAAATAAAAAAATATCATTTTATTAATTCAACAGATATCCAAAATATACATGTTTTTAGGACATAAACCCTAACAAAATTGTTGTAGGTGGAAATTCAATATTTATATCTCTATATACAATTATGGTACATGATTCGAAATTATTTTATTCTTTCATTGCTTTAGTGTTGTACCTGTTGATCTACAGTTGAGCGCATGTTTATAGAAAGAATTATAAAACTTACTTGAGTCCTTTTTCGTTGTTAAAATTTAGTTCAATTATCGGGCACATCTCACTTTGTCACGAATCGACATATATGCTGATTATTATAATGAGAGTGAGAACCTCCTTTAAGGCTTATTGGGAATCCAATTTTTTTCTTATTCTTCGTGCATTTGCTTCCTTTTCCCCCGAGAGACAAGAAAAAGGAGAAAAGGTGCTAATCAGAGTAAGGACCACCATGAGATGACTTTGATTCTTGGAAATTTAGTTCAAAATGTATGTTACAAAACTTTGTAACTCGTCAGAAGTAAAAACATAAAATTGAAATAAAAAAAAAATTAAGCAGAAACGCAAAATTGAAAGAAAATAAAATTAGATTGCAACAAAAAATTAGGTTTATTATGGTCTAATTTTTGGCTCGATATTCATGTCCGCATGTGCGGTTCCACACAAGTTCATGCAAATTCAGACTATGATTTACATTCTTTATGTGTGTCTGAGAGAGTATCTATGATAGTTTTTCTTACTACTATAACAAAATATGAGCTTATATATATCATTTGCTCTAAATATTTCCTACTAATATGGTACTCAAATATTTGTCTTTCATTTTTCTATTTCAATGGTATATTTTTGAATAACAATTTCTTATTTATCCGTACACCACCACTTTGAGGATGCGAATATATAAAATCAATGTTCTCGTTATGGATAACAAAAATTCACCAAGATCTTTCATTAACAAATATGAGTCTTACTTAATTTTTAACTTTAAAATAGTTCAGGAAAATAAATTCTATAATATAAATTTGGGCTTTAAAATATATACGGTCTTCCAAGCCTTTAAAATAGTTCAGGAAAATAAATTCTATAATATAAATTTGGGCTTTAAAATATATACGGTCTTCCAAGCCCTCAGTATCTTAACCCATTTTCCAACATTATATGCAGAGGAGATTTGGGGCATGGACATGCATCGATCAAGTCTTTGCCTTTTCTGCTCGTTTCCTTTATTTTTTTATTCATTTCACTTGCCAAGCTCATGTGAACGACCAGTAGATCTTAAAGATCATAAACTGATTTCATTGAACTCCAGTCCATAATATTAGATTTGATGTAATTTTAATCAATATAGTAATAACATCACGTAATTTCAAACTCTATAGCTCTTAAAAGGTGCTTCTCCTTCTACAGTTGTTAGATCTTTTCTTTTCTTTTCTTTTTTCAAACTAAATAAAATTCAAGTTGTGGTTGAGGTTGAAGATGAGTATGCAATAATTCTGTGCTAAGGTAGGCACATATAGACTTCTATTATATCACTCGTTTCATTTAATCCAATGCTCTAAAAATTTCTCTTACAATAGGAGTATTTTTCCCTTCCTGCACTAGAATTTTTTTTAGATTGTTTTGAAAAATAATTTTCCTGTAACCTTAGAATCTTTAGTATCAGGCTCATACTACTAGTGAGGAACATAAAAGGATTAATGACATAATTAGTTCCCACACTATCTAACTTGAGGGGTTGTAACAATTTGTTCCTCAAAATTCTAATCATGACAATTAAGTTTGTAAATTATTAAAGCAATTTAATCCTTAAATTGTCTAAATTGAAACTTGTTGTTAAATTTTCTAACCAAAAATGTGTGCGAGGAGCATGAGGTAGCATCTAAAAGAGTATTTAAAAGGTTATTTGAGAATTTTAAGCATAAAATGAATAATTACTAATTTTTTTTCCTAAATTTGCAACTCTAGGAATTCTAAAGAAATGCAAATAACATACATTTCATTCTCTCCAAATCCTTTTATTCAGTATATTTTCCCTCAATACACTTTCAAACACTTTCAAATGCTGCAACGCGCTTTTCGCGTATGGTTTTTATCAAAAAATTAACAATAAGTTATAATTTAGATTATTTATGAACCAAATTATTTCAAATTAGATAATTTAAGAACTTAATTATCAAAATTAGAAATTAAAATTTTGGGCGTCAAATTACTACAAGTTGGATTGTTCAAGGATTAGTTGTGCCATAAACCACGCAACAAATTTTATCTTTTGAAGTACCAATTAGTGGTTACTCTACTTCAATAATAATAATAATAATAATAATAATAAATAAGATAAATTGTAAAAAAAAAAATACTCTAAAATTTTTATGTTTTATAATTTGAACACTGAAGTTTGGATTCTGTAAAATAATATTTTAATATTAAGAATTTTTGAAAATTTATATTTTAAGTTGATTTTCCGAATAACTTGAACTGATAAAAGATAATAAAATCTTCAAAATTAAACAGAATAATAAGAATTAATTTAATTTTAATAGAAAATATTATTATTTTTTTGTTAATAAAATTGGTCAAAAAATCAATATATGATATTAATTTTCAGAAATTCTTAATCAATCTCATAACATGTTTATTAAAATTAAAATTAAAGAGTAATGAAAATAATATATGAGATAATAATTGTTATTTAAATATAAAAAAGAGAAAAATATGTGAGACCAATACAAATTTAAGGAAAAAGAATAAGAAAATTTCCCCACTAATACCTAAGAAATAAGTTATCACTGATGCTTAAAAAATAAACCCGTAAACACTTATTTTATCTCTTTTTAATTAGTAAAATTATAAAAATATAATTTTACCCTAAAAAATTTATCTACTGTACAGTGACAATTTTATAAGTATAGTGTATTCTTATTATTTTTCGTAGATTAAATAAATAAATAAATAATATTATAATAAATAGATTTATTTTTTTATTAATTTTAAGTAAAAAATATTATACATATAATAATTAACATATAATTTTATTTTATTCTCGTTCATTTTTTATTTTATTCATTTCGATTAGGATCGCGAATTTAACAAATTTCAGAATTTCAAGTTATATATATATATATATATATATATATATATTTTTTTTTTTTTCGGTTCACGCTAACAAATAAAAAAAATTAGTACGAATCACATACTCAAAAATCGTTTTCGAAATGCTCCCGGTGAAGTCATTTTAGGACGAATAACTTCCATTTCCCTTCTTTATGTACGACAAACCCTAAATTAGAACCAGCTAAAAGACCCTCGTCTTTGTCACTCTCCGAGCTCCGGCTATGGCGGAGAGAGTTGAAGTCTCGGTGATAACGCTAGGAGGCAAGGGATCGTCGCTGTCCTCATCCTCTGTCTACGCCATTGCCAATGGCCAAGCTCAAGTACGAATCGACTCCTCGGCGCTTTCCCGTCTCGCCTCCTTCGATAACCGAGCTCCAGCCGTCAAGACCCACCAGTTCAACTTCTCAAGTCTCTTGACCACGGAAGAGTCCAGGGCCTTCCTCGCCATTCTCCTCAACAAGCTCCTCATCCTCTCCGGCTCGACTAGCCTCCGCACGGTCCTCCCGGTTCGAATTGCCGAAGCCCTAAGCACGACGAGCTCGCAAGCGCTCGTAATCGATCCTCTAGATTTGACCGAAGAGGAGGCTACTGCGTTGGAAGCGTTGGGGCTGACCTCTGCTCTGTACGGAGTTCTCGCCCTTCTGGACCACCAAGCAGCGGCGCTATCGGCCATTGCGGATGCGGTGGCGGCGATGTCGTGCGAGGCGTCCAAAGCTGACGTTGGGGCGTTTAATTTGATGGATTCTGGGGATGGGCATACCGCGAAGGATGAGATTGGTGTTGCTGGCGATATGAAGGTTCTGCTCAATGGATCTAAGTTGGTGGGTAAGGTTGAAAGCGAAGCAGTATCGAGAATCCCCAAAATTCATGGCTGTTTGAGAGAGCAAGCGAAGTTGGTCCATTCCAAGACCCGGGTCGAATTAAATTCCGGCGTTAAAGTTGGGAAGGGCGGGCCTCAGAGTGCTTCTGGGGCATCAGGGATTGTACGGACGGCGTTGTTGCCATTGGCCGCGGCGTTATGGGACTTGGGAACTTGTAGTTTTGGCCGCGCCAAGTTGAATATAGGATCAGTGGGTAGCGATGATTTGCGGTCGAGTTTGGTGGGTTTGTTCGAGGAGAAATGCCCGAGTGGTGATAGCTTGAGGAATGAGTTTAAGGTTGTCTCGGAATTGGTTTTCGAAGAGGAAGATAAATATGATAGATTAGCGCATCAAGTGAATGTCTTGTTGGGGCTTGTGTGGAAGACTGTTGCTTGGGAGGCGATTACTGCGTATGTTGCTCTTGAAGGTACTGAATTGAATGAGAAGAGTAAAAGTACTGAAGTTAATGGAGGAGAGGGTGCGAAAGTTGATAAGAAGAGTGAGAAGAAAAAGAAGGTTGTTTTGGGGAAAGGAACTAGTGTTATGATCCAGTTTCTTAAAAGTCGATTGCAGAGTAAGGCGGATGCTATTGGTGGTTCAGGGCTATTGGAGAAATGGGTTGAGGATCTTTTATCGTTCCTCGATCCGAAGGACCTTGAGTTCGATAGTTTGTTGAACAAAGTGAAGGAGATTGTGGAAAGCAATGAAACTAGAAGACTTCCCAAGCTTCCAAAGGTAATAACTTACTTGAAATTTTTTTCAGTCAGTTTCCTTTAATTGCTTTCTTGTTTGTCGAATAAACAGAAGAAACTTCTTAGAACTATATGTTGTTTAATATGAGCTACATAAGAATTGGAGCTGTTGGATTGAATAACATTTTGGAATTGGGCATTTCTTCAATACCAGGGTACTCGTGATTTTGCGAAAGAACAAATGGCGATAAGGAAGAAAGCCTTTTCAATTATAGAGGACGTTTTTGAGAGGCATGGTGCGACAGCCTTGGATACTCCGGCTTTCGAATTAAGAGAAACTCTCATGGGAAAATATGGGGAAGATTCAAAGTTAATTTATGATCTCGCTGACCAGGTTAGCAATTTTTTTCCCGGTTTAATTGAAGTCATCATTATTTTCTAGCCACTTTCTACTTTTTTCTCCTCATGAACTCTATTTCTTCCCAGCATTTAACATCAGCTGTATGACTAAATTGTTTATCACTTGACAAAAATAAGTCCTTTTTGTCTAATTGGTTGACAGGGTGGGGAGCTTTTATCCCTGCGGTACGACTTAACCGTTCCCTTTGCTAGGTTTGTGGCCATGAATGGTATAACATCCTTCAAAAGATACCAGATAGCGAAGGTTTACAGAAGAGACAACCCATCGAAAGGAAGATATCGTGAATTTTATCAATGTGATTTTGATATTGCCGGTCAATATGAAAAAATGGGGCCAGATTTTGAGATTATTAAGATTTTGACTGAATTACTGGATGAACTGAACATAGGAGAATATGAGGTACCTGTTCTTTCATATTTTCCCTTTTTCCTATATTTTTTCAATTTTATGAGATATCAGCCATTTCGTTTTGTTGTATGGCTGGATTGTAAAATTCGATATTGCAATACATGAATTATATCTTACTTAAGGTTCCTGCCCCAGAAGTTAGTCGCAGTAATATTTGAAGCATGAATGAGTCAAGGTCGGGTTTATAGTTGATGTTAGTTCAATATGTTGCTAGTGATAGAATAAAATATTTCCCTGAAAATGTCAGCAGTAATTTTGTCTATTTTATATTTAAAAATCTTCATGTAAAGCAATATGGACTTGTTGATCGTGACCCAGTATATTGATATCATTATCTTGTTAAGGTGTCAATGTTATTTGTTAAAGTGTCGCATGGAATCTTTATTATCTAGATGTTATTTTCTTGGAATGTTTGTAATTGCTTTCTTAACGTTCACAGATAAAATTGAATCATCGGAAGTTACTGGATGGGATGCTAGAAATTTGTGGAGTGCCCCCTGAAAAGTTTAGAACTATTTGTTCAAGTATTGACAAGTTAGACAAGCAACCTTTTGACCAGATTAAAAAAGAAATGGTAAGACTTATGCATATCTGTGTGCGTGTGTGTGTGTGTGTGTGTTTTTTTTTTGGGGCATAAACTTAATGCAGGTGTGGGTGCTGGTGTTGCATTTGTTGGTTTGTTGCCATTTTTTTTGTTTTCCTGCGGATGATTTCAATGCCTTTATCTCTCTTTCTTTCCAAACATTGTTAAACAGTTATCTGGAAGCTTTTCCTTTCCTTTTCATATGGGTTAAATTTTTGTGTGATGTATCTTGAATGTTGATTTTGTTGCTGGCTTTTGTACTTGTGATTATTGCTTATCACGGGAAAGATGGAAAAATTATTCAAACCGTCACTAACGAAAGTTTCTAGGCGCCATATCCTCCGACATGCAAAAGCTATATTGTTATGATTCAGTGGTGTACTAAATAGTGAAATTTGAGAAATAATTGTTACCTCTTTAATTGTTAAGAAAAATGCTTGTTGATAAGGGATGCTGATCTATTAGTTTGATTCTTGGTTAGTTCTGACTCTCAGTTTCAATAGCATTCTGCCTCCTGATTTCTCTTGATGTTTATTGTCCTTAAGTTCCTTTAGCCTTAACCTGTGATGGGTAATCTTTCCTAAAATCTTTCATGTTGAATGTTTGATAGGTGGAGGAGAAGGGCTTAACTGTTAAAACAGCAGATAGAATTGGTGATTTTGTGAAAGAGAGGGGACCTCCTCTTGAATTGTTATATAAACTTAAACGTGAGGGGAGTGAATTCTTAGAAAACAATTCATCTATTGGTGCTTTGAATGATCTGGAGATTTTATTTAAGGCTTTGGAAAAATCGAAGTGTATCAACAAGGTGACTTTTGACTTGAGTCTTGCCAGAGGTCTTGATTATTATACTGGAGTAATATATGAAGCTGTTTTCAAAGGAGGCGCACAGGTCAACTTATGTCTACGCCATTTGGCTTTTTTCACATTCCGTTTACTTGATATTCTCATTTTAATAAAGGAACTTGATATTCTCATTTTAATAAAGGAGTCTTATGTACCTATGTAACGTTAGCTGCTGATTGTCCTTAGGTTGGTTCCATTGCTGCGGGTGGACGTTATGACAACCTAATAGGCATGTTTGGTACAAAGCAAGTTCCAGCAGTTGGTGTAAGTCTTGGAATCGAGCGAGTATTTAATATTATGGAACAAGTTCAGAAGGATCTGAGCCAGGTGAACAGTCTTTATTGTTGAAGAAACTCTTGATTGTTTTTATTTCCTGACATAACAAGGCCAGAACAACCATCCTTAAACCTGGTTCCTTATCTAAATGAACTTGTGAATCTGGTTATATTATTGGATGAATTTGTCCATCTCTATCGATTATTTTAACTGTCACTAAAATGACCAATTGCATGTTTAAGTTTTCTTATATATATGTATATATATATACATTTTTTCTCATATTTATTAGATATAAATACTGCAAAACCAAAAGAGGATGGTGTAGACGAAATGTTTAAAGCAAAGCTGTATTAATAATCATATAAGCATGTTCTTTAAGGTTACTTGAGAACCTTGTTTGATCCACCTAGATTTTTTTTGTTCTTTTTTATTTTTAATGGAATCCTCCATGGTTCAATTGTATTTAGCAGACAACTAGAGCAACAATGACGGAAGTCCTAGTGAGTATACTCGGGGACGATCTAATTCAAGCTGCAGAGCTAGCAAGTGAGCTTTGGGATGCCAAAATAAAAGCCGAATACTTGGTGACTAAAAGATGGAGTAAACATTTTGATCGTGCCAAAGAGTCTAAGATCCCTTGGATGCTAATAGTTGGTGAGCATGAATTGAAGGAAGGGACAGTGAGATTGAAGGACTTTGAGTCCAACGTCGAAGATGTTGTTATCCCAAGAACCAGAGTTGTCGAGGAACTCAAAACACGGTTGAACCCTTGAATATGATTTTGTCCTCCAACCCAGATTTGTGGTTGTTCTGAATAATTTATAATTTTGGTAGAACTTATAAAATATACAAGCCTTTGTGCGTATTTTATTTGATGATTCCGAACCGTCCTTAAAAGGTTATTTTGTGCACATTCAAACCTAGTTAACTTGGGTACCACAATTTTTGTGCTTATTGACGTGTAGAATCCATTTTTGGGACATTTTCATTAATTGTTTTGTTGAAGATGTTTCTAACACATTTCAATTGACGTTGATATTGACGGCAAAGTTATTTAACATTAAAAAAACAATGCCTTTAGTGACGATCTTGTATTTTCAAAAAAATCATCTTTGGGACAGAATTTTATTAATGGCTTTGAGTGCTATGTATGTGATACGTATTTCATGCAATTCATTTTTCTTATATGATGATAGTTAATGTGGGACGCCATTCATATGGCTTTTATTATGTCCAGGGCCAAGGGAAGGGTAGATTCCCTTTTCAAAAATGGGAGGAAAAAAAAAAGAAAAAAAGGGGGAGGTTGCAATATTGAATTACGTTACGAAATAGACACATTACTCTATATTATAACTTGAAAGAAAATCCAAGTAGTAAGTAATTAATAAGTAACATTGGATGTGCCAAAAAGAAGACCGCTTCTAGAAAAAGCGGCCTATTGTTAATGGAAAAGCCAAAAAGTGAAAATGAAATAAGAAATAAATGAAGAAGTAAAGGAAGTCGATGTAATGAATTGGCCTCGGAGCAACAGCTGTTACTTGAGGTTTGGGCACGTGTGTACACACTGTTAGCTTATCAAAGCTTGTGTTCTTCATCTTGTTGCATTCACGGTGCTTTGTTGTCCGCTCCTCTATTTCCGCCTGTCAAGAAAAGGATTTCTCACTCTTCCGCCACGTCAATTTTCAGCTACTCCTGTGCTCAATGAATTCAATGGCACGCCCCCAACCCTATTGGTTGCTTCTGCTCTCCTTCTTAAAAAAAATAGAATCAAACCCTTTCTTCTGTTTTTTTTTTTGGAAAAAAAAAACTTTTTTCATTTTATCCTTTGAAAAGTGGCAAAAAAAACTTTTACAACTTCTATGTAAAAGTTAATTCTCAACACGGCAAGCACGCTCGAATTTTGTACTAAAAATTCACACTAAATATTATTGCACATATTTTAACGTACTATAATTTTAGGCTAAAAATTTATATTTGTGATCTACCATCATTTTTTGTCATGTGATTCTAACTTAAAATAAGAAATAGTTTAAATACATCTACGTATCAATTTTAGTCATATAATTTCAAATAGCATGATTTCACCATAAAATAAGAAAAAATTAAAATAAATGTCCCATTATATTAGGCAATTTTTTGGGACAAATTTGGGTCTCCTGTCACCACACAACATTTGATTTACAAAGCCAATTATCTCAAAGACGTATCCCTTTGATTTTTTTTTTTTTTTTTTTTTTTTTGGTTTCCTTTTTGAGATACCCCTTTGATGATTGGCACAGGGAGAGAATTAATTAGAGATAGAGAGAGAGACTTTTGGTATTGATTCTTTTGAATGAGTATGGATTTAAAGAGTGATTAACTGCCTTGTGGTTTGGTCCATGGTTTATTACCAATAAAAACGACCTTTTTTCTCTTCTCCTTCTTCTTCTTCTTCTTCGTCTCCCTTTCATTCCATTTCGTTTCTTCTCTCTCTCTCTCTCTCTCTCTCTCTCTCTCTCTCTCTCTATTTCTGGGGGTTAGGGTTCCTGCTGTTTCAATTTCGATTCTCCAAGCTCACCCATGGAAGGAGAGACCGGCGAATTCCATGACTGGGAGGTTCTTAACAACTCCGACACCGGCGCCCTCGTCAACTCCTCCAACTCGACTGAGAACGTTCCGAGGAATTTCGAGGGGGTCGACGGGGACTCGGAGGGTATGATCAGGTCCGATTACTTTTCTCTTGACAATCAGGGGAGATATGCTGCTCAAACTGTTGCTGCTGGAGCTGAAGCTGAAGAGGGCTCCGACTCGGTTGAGTCCGACAACCCGAGTTGGATCGATCCCGCGCCCGAGACTCGCTATGCGAGGATGAATCCGAGCGAGTTCTGGTCCGATTCGGGCAGTGATCGGTCCGAAGATCGTAAATTCACCGATTTTGACGCCAAAAAAGAACTGGAGTTTTTGGAAAATGCGAAAAACCAAGTGGGTTTTGAAGGAATTGGGGAAATTCAAACCCTGAGTAAGGATTCGCGTGAGTTCTGGTCCGATACGGGCGGAGATGGCCTGGTTTCTAGGGAATTTGGCGATGTTGACGAGGGAACTGAGATGGGTTTTGGGGATTCGGCCACCGAGTTGGGAGGAGGAGCTGCCGCTGCTGCCAATGAAGAGGAAGTGAAATCCGTGGAAAAATCGAATGGTGGTGAGGGAGAGAAGAGGACCGTGGTGTGGTGGAAGGTTCCATTTGAGGTGTTGAAGTATTGTGCTTTCAGGGTTAGCCCTGTTTGGACCTTCTCTGTGGCGGCTGCCGTGTTGGGAATCGTTATGTTGGGAAGGAGATTGTATAAGATGAAGAGGAAGAGCCAGAGCTTGCAGCTCAAGGTTACCATGGATGACAAGGTTAGTTATCGTATCTATTTTTCTATTTTCATTTGTCAATTCAAGTTACTGAAATTGTACAAAATGACTCAATATATCAATATGGATGTTTATACTTTCTGAGGGTTCACTATTCAATTTGCTAAGTTGTTTGTTATCAAGCGGAACATCTATAACTTTGATTTGAAACCTTCCATATCTCATATGGGTAGCTGAGTCAATTTCTGAAAACTATCTTCAAAACCCAGCTTGGTTCAGCTGATAGCTGGCAATGTAGATGGGGATGTATAGATAGCATCGGCGATGTTGTAATGAAGAAATCATGGATAATTATGAACATTATTACGTGAATTTGAGAAAATTCAACTGATAAATCTTCTTTTATAATGTATTTTGAACTCTGTTTGCAAGAATTGCTCTTTGAGATTGGCCTATATTGTTTGTTTATTGAATATATTTTTGCAGAAGGTCTCTCAGTTCATGACTCGTGCTGCACGTCTTAATGAAGCATTTTCAGTGGTGAGACGTGTTCCTATTATACGACCTTCACTTCCAGCCACTGGGATAGCTCCGTGGCCTGTAATGAGTTTGCGGTAAAGAATTCTTGTTGTGGAAATAGATAGAAAAAAGAAGTTGGCTGTGTTTGTCATCAGCCATCAGTGATGGCTAAGATTATGTTTTTACTACCCCTCCTTGCTTTGTACCCAGAACATTTTTATTTAGTTTTACGTGTACTGGCTTAAAAGTTGTTAAGAAGCTTTTGCAACCCTTTGTGTATAAATGCAAACAATAATTTATCTTGGTGTACCAGTTTTTTTTTTTCTTTTTCTTCATGGTCAAGTATGCAGTCCTGTTGCAGTAAACACGTCGTGGTGATGCGTTTTGGAAATTGCGGATTTCAATTTTGTATGCTGTGTGAGATTTTTCCAACAAAAGCGGCCCTTTCTTTTGGCAGTAGAGAACTAATGAGAAAACAAAGTCGCATTCCTTGAATGTACGTTTCAACAGAGAATCAAATTTTGACTGAATGTATGTAGGTTTGATTTATGGATCACCCTGTTCTACTAAGTCATGGCTATGGTCACCAAACTAGATTGCTTTCGGACAGCATTTGGGATGAAAGATTAGGCACAGAACAAACCATATACAAAGCGCGATTTCCGTTCCATGTGAGAAAATGCCACGTCATTGGCTCTCATATTTCTTAGGAAGTGAACAAAGTTGCTTTGGTGTGCACCAAAATGACCTGAATTTCAAACAAAGCCGCGCACAAAGCTCCTTGGTCAGACTGCGCCAGTGCGCCCATACAATCCCTTCCATGTGTTCCAAATATACCACTATGAAGCATGAAACTAATGCTTTTTCACCAGAAGATAATGGACAGATAACTACTCTTATTGAATGGTCTATTCTACGCTAGTGCCGACCCACGAAGAAATTATCTTTACCTATAATGATCATTATTTAACATATCAGGCAGGCTCCAAAATGTCACTAGTTTTTAGCCTGCGTAAGCAAAACTCTCCGTGAGACGATATACCAAACCTACGGCTAAGGAATGAAAGTGGGTTTCTGTCTTTCCAGTTGATGATACATGCGGATTTGAAGCTTATCACCGGCTAGATGATAACATTGAGGGATGTTTCCAACTTAAAAAAGATACGGTCGTAGCAAGAGAGCCCGACCTACTTTTACCAAAGATGGAATTTGATGAGACAAGTTGAGGGCAAAAGAGAGTACACCACACCCGAATTACACGATTGCTGTTAGAAACAGGTTTGAGTTTTGCGTAGATTTGGGGAGTCAATGACATAGAGACTAAAGAGCATTTATGTTCATATCTTGTACAAAATTAAAATCCCACCTAATTTTGTGAGCAGAAATGAAACCTGTGGCCGGCCATTGCTTGACAAAAAAGTCAAGAAATCACCAACCTTGTAATTGAAATTAGCTTCAGCCTCCACTTATGGGAGGAATTATGGCCAACTCATCTTTGTCTTTAACAATCGCCGAGTCACTTGTGTATTCCTCGTTGAGAGCCACAACAATGCAACTGTTAATCTCTTGTAAGCCCGGAAATGTAGCCATAAGCTTGCTTAAACAGTCGCGAGCAGTACTACCCGATGGAACCTTCAACGGCATCTCGGTTAAGCCAGTGAGATCTCGAGCTCTGGCGAAGAACAACACCTTTATCTCAACACTTGAATTCTCCTTTCCATTATCCTTACGGTCCACAATATCAGTTTCCGCTTTTCCCTCCATATAATCTATTTTAGAAGAAATATACCCTGCTCAGTGACAGTAGTATCAGTGGATATAAATCAAAAGACTTTACTATCAGAAGATATTACTGAAGTCAAAGGGAATTGTAAGAGAAGACTCAAACCAGTTAAGCCTCTCAAAGCTACCAGGGACTCTTCCTTCACGACGTATTATGATCACTCGCAAATTCACGATGACGCCTTACTCAAATTGACAATTAGCCATAACGGTACTTTTATACAAAATCTGCTCATCTAGGACAGCTCAATAGAACAGCTTACACAATCATATACAAGTGTGTGTGTATATATATATACACACACACACTAAGGATACAAACGACTGGGAATGAAATCGTAGCATTTGTAGATCAAGTGAACTTGTATGGCACATACCAAAACTTATTTGTGCTAGTATGACAACAAAATAATCAGAAATGAACAGATACAAAAACTTCAGTCCTCAGTTTCGTCTAAAGAAATAAAGTTTTGTGCGGTTATGCAGAATACTAGTCAGATATCTCAGATTAGAATTAAAATTTGGATTCAAATTCCGACTTTAATTAGGTGGTCACAGAAAATCCAAGCCTAGAATAAATGAGATTACAATTAACAAGAGCAGAACCAAAAATGAACCAACAATTAGATATGGGCTCTAATAATCTCTAAAACAAATTAAACAAGAAATGAAATGTTATCAGCTGAATTAAATAGACTGCAGCGTGAGCCATTAAATCTCAAGAACAACAGCAGAACAATATATCTCTATTACCATCTAGTGGACCCCGTGAAAGTAGTGAAATTACAATCTAATCAAGCGTTTTTAAGGTCGTAAATTTAAATACAATATTGCTTATAAAAGAAGGCTTCAACATAACTGATGAAAAACCTTTTCTATTCACTTAATGAAGAAATTTAACCCACACTCTTCATAAACCAATTATTACAATTTGGAATTACGAGAGAGAGAGAGAGTACCGCAAACGGGAAGGCAGGAGAGTCGTGAGCTTAACGGCGTCGTTTAGGGCCCTATAGAGTTCAGATGGAGTCACCGGACTGGAGGGTGGGAGCTTGGAGTCTCTCTCTCAGGGTTCAAGCCAATCTCGGGCCCTCAATAATCCCTTCCATTTCCCTTTTTCTTAATTTGTCTTTCTTTCAATTTTCTCGCATCACCGAATAAATTCTGCGTCTTCCCTGACCCGGAGAGGCCACTCCCTTTTTTTGTTTTTTTGTTTTTTTTAAATATATATATAATATAAATAGAATGGAAGGATAAACATGGAAAAATAATAAAATAAACTCTTTTTTTTTTTCCTGAATTCAAAACTCCTTTTTTTTTTTATAATTAATTTATTTTAAACGTGAAAATAAACTCTCACCGTCAAACGGAGGAGAATACACGTCCTAAGCTCCTAATAGGGCAAAAGGAAAAAAAAATACAGGCACTCTCTTCGCTTGTCGTCTTTTTCTTCTAACATAACCTGCTTAAACTAACCAAATTATATTGCTTATAACGCAGCAAATCCGATTAGCTGAACTTTCTCATCCTACGCTTTACATGGTGGCAATGGAGGACCACAAAGACAGTCGTTCCCCAAAAACGCACTAGCCGGAAACTTGGTCGGCGGAATGGCTCCGCACAAATGATTATAACTCAGGTTCAAAGTCTCAAGCCCCGAAACCGCTTTGGGCACCTTCCCAAAGACCAAATTCTTAGACAAATCCAAGTACTCCAATGTCTTCACAATCCTCAGACTCTCCAAGTTAAACCTCAATTTGTTGCCCGAAGCCCAAAAACCCACCAAGTAATCAGTCTTATTCAGCAACCCAATTGGACTACCCGATATTTCGTTCTCCGAAAGATCTATGAAGTCGTAGAAATACGTCTCCGACGGCTTCCAGTCCTCGAACCTCATTTTGATCCCACACTTGGCAAGCTTTAGGGAGAAGATGATAGGTGAGGAGGTGACCCATTTGGGGATTGTCCCAAAATGGAAGTTGTTATAGGACAAGTCTAGTGACTCAATGCCTTTAACGTTCATTTGCGGAAATGGGTCCGAGAGATCATTGTGTGAAAGGTCGAGGTTGAATATCTTGGTGAGATTGCTAAAGCTCTTCGGTACAGTTCCTGATAGGCTGTTGTGTGAGAGAAAAAGGGTATCCAGCGCCTTGAATTTTCCGAGAAAATCTGGGATTTTCCCGGTGAGGAGATTGTGGTCTAGCTCGAGGAAGGCTAGTTTTGGGGCTAAGGTTGAGATTGAGTTTGGTATTTTCCCGGAAAATTTGTTGTGGGAAAGTCTTAGGATTCGAAGGTCGGAAAATGATCCCCCAAAGATTTCGGGGATGGGACCCGAAAGCTGGTTTTGATCGAGACCGAGCAGAGTGAGGTTCTTGAGGTTTTTGAGCCCGTTTGGTATGGACCCAGTGAGGAGATTCTTACCAAGATTGAGCTGAGTTAACTGAGTCAACTGGGAAATGGAACTCGGGATCGGCCCCGTGAATCGGTTCCCGAACAGGCTGAGTGCGCCTAAACGGGTTAAATTGCCCATGGTTTCGGGTATCCGACCCGATAGCCTGTTGTTTTCGATGTAGACGAATTTGAGGTTGGGTAGTTGCAGCAGGAGACCCGGGAATGGACCCGAGAGGTTTCGGAGGTTTTGGAGGTAAAGGCCGTCTAGGAATGTGAGTTTTGCGAGAGAGGGTGAGATTGTACCCGATAAAAAGCTATTCGGTTTTTCGGGTTGACCGGATAGAGAGAGCGCTGTGACCCGGTTGTTGACCAGGCAGGTAATCCCCGCCCAGGAGCAACAGTCCGTACCCGACTTCCATGAGGCTAACATGCCCGAAGGGTCGGCTGTCATGGCGGATTTGAAACCGAGTAGAGCTGCTTCGTCGTCCGCGTGGCAGGCGGCAGAGGCATCTTTGAGGCACCCGAGGGTGTAGATAGTGAGGAAGAGGAGGAGGAGGGGATGAGGAGAACCGGAGAGGTTCTTCATTCGTAGAAAATGGCTAATGGGTTTTGGGGCCTTTGGGACAATGTTGCGGATTAATATAGAGACTACGTGTGCTTTTGAGTCCGAGTTAGTGAAGTTGACCAACGTTGCATTCATTTAAAGGGACTTCTAGAAAATGGTCAATTTTGATGCCATACATCTACGATCAAAATTATCTATTCTTATCTTAACTAAAAATAAAAATAACTAGTAAGAAAGTTCCTTTCAAAAAAAAAAAAGCAAGGTAAATTGGAAAAAAAAAATTGAGTATTTTTTATAATTTAAATCTTAAAATTTGAAAATATTATGAATTGAATTTTAAAATATTATTTTATAGAATTAAATTTTAAATTTTAAATTACAAAATTCTTAAACTTAATATTATCTTCTTTTTACAATTCATCCATATATAATTTTTTTATGAAAGACATTTAGATATAAGTGAGGGGTGATCAAGAAAAGCAACTAAATTGGCCTCAAAACTTAAAAAAAAAATAATAATAAATAAAAATGAAGCGAGTTCCAACTTCCAAGAGAAGTTCACCAAGGGTAAGTGGTATCTTGTACGGTGAGTTGGCGAGTGAATGTAGGGCCAAACTAAATGATCACAAGATCATGGTGGGCGGGTCGATGTCGTCGGGCTGACCATAAAGTAGATCTGCCATTTCTTTGCATCTACGCTAAAAAGTAAAATGAATAAATTCAAGTTTAAAAGGAGTGTACGATACGTGGAACCCGTTCCTAAATTATATACTACTTATATACTACGTGTTTGATTAAGTGGTAGAATAGGTCATAAACAGGGTACACCATCCGACATCTATTCAGAATAACTAATTAAAAATCACGCGAGTCGCACGTGGTACTGCATAGGCCCATGGGCTGTCCGATGATAGGGCTGAGCTCATCCCAAACCTTGGATGGACTCAGCCCAGTCCGATTCTTACCTCGACAGCTGAGGGTCGGGAACCTCAAAGGTCTTCCACCAGAATACAGTGGGAAGCAACTCACAGCTCCAGACACAGATAAATCATTTAATGTGATCTTGAGTAGGCGCACGCATTGGATAAACCGTCCTGACAGAAAGACGGTTTGTCGAAGTCTCGCCCCTGACAGGCTCGAACCATAGGAGACAGTGGAAACTAGGCCACGGCGATGCAGGGAGAATCACGGTAATCTCGGCCCATGATCTCTGGAGTAAGGCCTGATGAGAAAAGGTACTCGGTCCTAGGATTGAGAACCATGAGGTTCACAGTTCTAAGACTATATATACGAGTCATGTGTCCCCGAAAAATAGGACATGTACGCATACAAAAAAAAAAGGAAATATTTAAGAGTTTATAAGAAAAAGAAAAGATATACTTATACAAAGAAAAACAAAATCTTTGCTATCCTAAATCAAAGATAAACAACTGACTTAAGTATCGGAGAGTCTTTGCAGGTGACCTCCTCGGCCTCTCTAACCCTGCCTGAAATCAAAAGCTCTATGGGATAGCAAGGATATGTGAACAGTTAGAGGGTACAATATCAGCAGTTCAGAGACACGTGGACAGTTGATAAAAACTACTTCAACAATTTGGCATCGTATGTGGGAAACCGTTGAGCATGAAAAAAAGAGTAGGAGTTTCACGATCACGCTCTCCTCGAACAAAAAGACATACAACGTCGGATGGCACCTTCGAAAATGACAATTAGGAGTACACGTCCCGACGCCGAAGGGAGCTCCCAGGAAGCACAACTAGGTCTGGAGCAAAAGCTGGACCAGATGCTCGCTGCCTTGGTAGAAGCAAATTGGAAGGCAGAGATTGCCCACCAGGCTGTCCTTGGTTTGAAAGAAGAAGTCGCAGAAGTACGTAGAGATAACGCCCGACTCGAAGGGCTACTGGCGAGTGAAGCCAGGAGCGAGCGAATAGAAGATTTTGACGAAGAGGTCCAATAAGAGTCTGAGGGCCAACTGCCGAGGGAAGTTCTCGCCCTATCCAGATCACGGATGCAGAGGGAGCGACAAAGCCAGACGAGGCCATTCTGAGCCAGAGCAGCAGTGGACAGAAGACACCAAGAATGCCTAGAAGGTGTGCTTCCCAACTGGAAGTAAGAAATGATGGCGGAGCTGAGTAAGAGGCTCGGGGCCCATCACAGCCAGACCCCTGATGATCTGGCAGAGCAAACTATGCGAGGGATCAACCAGACGTCCTTTGCCGACTGGATCCAGATGGAGCCCAAGCCAAGAGACTTCACAACCTCGACCTTCAGGCCGTTTGAGGGGAAGTCCGACCCCCTTGATCACATATACCACTTTCAGCAGAAGATGGCCTTGGAAACCAGGGACGAGGCTGTGACCTGCAAAGTCTTCTCCACAACCCTGGCAGGACCGGCCCTATTATGGTTCAGACAGCTCCCAGAGAAATCCATAAACGGGTTCGAAGATTTCTGCAAACTTTTCTTAAAGCAATACGCAGGTGCCCGAAGACAGCAGAAATCCATGCGAGATCTTGACTGGCTGGAACAAACCGTGAACGAGTCTTCGAGAGAATACCTGTCGCGTTCTGCACAACGCCGACTCGGTCCAAGCCGCAGGCTCGTTCGTCAGGGGCCTGCAGCCAGGATCGATGCTATCAGACCATCTGCTTCTGAACCTTCCGTACGATATGGCGGACATCTAGGCAAAGTCAGAAGGGGTATTCAGGGTACTAGAAAGCCGCCAGAAAGCTCCCAAGGCCTCTGCCGCGATAACAACAGTACCGACACAAATCCCGGCCCCGCAAGGGGTAAAGAGGCCAGCGCCGGACTAAGGGCCGACTCCGAAACAGGAAGCCTCCACCCAAAGCGGCCAAGAAGGTGGCAAGAGGAGGAAGGCATCTCATGACCCACTACCGAAATACGAGCTCAACACGCTGATCGACGTGATCTACCTCTAAAACAGGGACAAGGGCATCTTCAAAGACCCGCCAAAGTCCAGCGTCCCTGAGCACATGAAAAACAGGAACAGGTACTGCCAATTTCACAAGGATTACAGGCATGACACCATCAACTGCTGTAGCCTTTATGCGCAAGTTATGATGGCAATCCGTGCCGGCAAGTTGAAGTAGTATATGAGGACCGACGGAATCCAACCGCAGGAAGACGCCACCAGGCCTGAAAAAGACAAGTAGACCTAGGTCTCTGGATCAGGAGAATAGGCCCTGAGGATAGTCTCGACCATCGTAGGTAGACCAGAGCCAACCCAGGATCGGGAAAAGAAGGAAAAATACCTCAAAAAGACCGAAGAAAGGGTGAAGCGCCTGAGGGGGATGGGCCATTCCGTCAACCATTTGATGATGGGAGAAAGTTGCACCTCTGCCACCCCCATCGCCTTCACCCGGCAAGATTTGATCACGGTGCGCCTGGCTCACGACGACCCCTTTGGTGATAAAGCTGCAGATCGACTCCGCGTTGGTCGGAAGAGTCCTGATCGACTATGGGAGTAGCGTCGATGTCCTTTTCTTCACCACGTTCGAGAGCATGGGCCTGAATCGAAATGTACTCAGGTCGACCTGTCAGCTGCTATTCACTTTCAATAGTACTAAGTCAGCCCCTTGGTCGTCGTGACCCTGAAGATCTACGCTGTGAAGAGATGCTTAGACGTGGACTTCGTCGCCATCGACTGCCAGTCCTCCTTCAACGTTATCATGAGGAGAGGATGGATCCACGCCATGCATAGGGTCGCCTCCACCCTCCACTAGGTTTTAAGATGTCTATCAAGGGATGATACCTATACGATAGACATCAAGGGAGACCATGCCTTCGCAAGGAAATGTTTTTCAACCACCCTGAGGGGAGCCGATGCGAGCGCAAGTGCCTCGGCTGGGGAAAGATAGCAATCAAAGGACCGCCTGCCAACGTACATAAAGCAGATCGAAGAGGAGTCTGATGGACCAGAGTCCACGATTGAGGAACTAGTGGCGGTCCCTTTGAAAGAAGCAGAATCAGCGAAGGTAGTCTTAATTAGGGCCATGCTGCTTGAGGAGGAAAAGCACGAGATGTTGGGGTTCCTGAGGCAGAACGAAGACGTCTTCGTGTGGTCCCACGACGACATGCCCGGGATTGACCCCGCGCACGCCTGCCACCAGCTGAACATAGACCCCAATTTCCCTTCAGTTAGGCAGAGACCTCGAAGGTTCACGTCAGAGAAAAACATGACGATCAAGAAGGAGGTAGAGACGCTACTGGAGAATGGCCTAATCATGGAATGCGTATACCTGTGCTAGGTTTCCAACCCCGTGGTGGTGAAGAAGAAAAATGGCGACGACCGTACTTGCATAGACATTACCAACCTGAACAAGGCTTGCTCGAAGGATAGCTTTCCCCTGCTAAGAATCGACCAAATGGTAGATGTAAAGGTGAGATTCGACAGGATGAGTTTCCTGGATGCCTACTCTGGATACAACCAGATCCTCCTGTACGAGGAAGACCAGATCCACACGGCATTTATTATGGAGCGAGGTCTGTACTGTTACAGACACATGCCGTTTGGTTTGAAGAACGCGGGGGCAACCTACCAGAGGCTTATGAACAAAATATTCGCTGGGTTACTAGGGAAGACTACGGAAGTCTACATCGACGACATGGTCGTAAAGAGCAGAGAAGCTTCGGACTATCTAAGATATCTAAACGAATGCTTCCAAATTCTGAGGTAATATCGGATGCGTCTGAACCCCAAGAAATGTGCTTTCAGGGTGTCCTCCGGCCAGTTCCTGTGGCACATCATGAGCAGAAGGGGTATTGAGGCCAACCTGACCTAGTTGTCCTCGATCGCAGATGTGCAGAGACCCTCAACTATTCAGGAGGTCCAGCGCCTAGCCGGGAAGATAGCCGCTCTCAGCCAGTTCGTCTCCAAGATATCTGACCGATGCAAGCCTTTCTTCTAGTGCCTAAAGAGAAGCTCCACTGTCATCTGGGAGGAGGAGCAGGACAAGGCACTGACAGATCTCAAGCTGTACTTAAGTCGTCCGCCTATCCTGGCTTCCCCAGTAGAGGGGGAGCGCCTATACACTTATTTGGCAGTATTCAAAGTAGCGATCAGTGCCGTACTATTCGTCGAAGAAGACACCAGGCAGAAGCCGGTGTTTTATACGAGCCGCATGCTCCTAGATGCCGAGGCGCGATATAGTATGGCAGAGAAACTTGTCCTCGCTCTGGTCAACGCTAAGAAAAGACTCAGACAATATTTTGAGGCACACTCGGTAACCATGTATACGGATTTCCCCATCCGGCAAATCTTAGCCAAGCCAGACCTATCGAGATGACTAACCAAATAGGCCATCAAACTGGGGATATACGACATCGAGTATCGGCCTCGAGTGGCGAAGAAAGGGCAAGTCATGGCAGATTTCCTGGTGGAAATCAAATCCTTCGACGAGCTACATAACCCACTCCAAACATCTTAGCCTCGCACCTCTTCAGCCTGGACCCTCTACACCGACGAATCCACGAATGCCTCGGGGTCAGGTACCCAACAGGACTCAGAGTAGAGAAAGCTTTGAGGCTCAGTTTCCAGGCAACGAACAACGAGGCGGAGTACGAGACACTGCTGTAAGGTCTTAAACTGGCTCTGCACTTCGGAGTGGAGAGCATCATAGTGAAGACCGACTCACAGTTGATCGCGGGTCAGGTTAGGGGGGACTTCGAAGTAAAAGATCCGAGATTACACAGGTATTTCTACAAGGTAATGGGGGCGAAAGCCCGCTTTAGCAGTTTCAATATCGAACAGATTCTCAAGGAGATGAACTAGAAGGCCGACGAGCTAGCTAAGAGCGCATCAATCGGGGAGACGACCGGACACGCAGAGATTCTCCTAGAGGGCGAGACTATGAAGGACCCTTCAGAGACCCTCGCATGCCATGTATTTGCAACTGGCTCCGCAGACGAGGGGTGGATGAAACCCATCACCCAGTATTTGGCATTGGGAAACCTGCCCGCAGACCCCCAAGAAGCAAGGTCGATCAAACTAAAGGATGTCAGATACTCGATGGTGGGGGAGCAACTATATAGGAGATCGATAATGGGGCCGATGCTGCGGTGTGTAGGTCCTGTCGAAGCGTAGAAATTGATGGAGGAAATCCACGAGGGAGTATGCAGCAACCACTCTGGTGAACGTAGCCTCGCCCACAAGGCTCTGACAGCTGGATACTTTTGGCCATACATGATGACTGAGGCAGCTCGATTTGTCAAGAAATACGATAAGTGCCAGAGGTTCGCCCCCATGAAATGCCAACCCACGGAGGAACTCCATTCGAACATAACCCTTTGGCCATTTGCCAAATGAGGCTTGGACATCGTCGGAGAGCTCCCCAGAAGTCCAAGGAGAAGAAGGTACGTCTTGCTGGTCACAGATTATTTCACCAAATGGGTAGAGGCTGAAGCCTACGCGACCGTTAATAAGGCGGACACGATTAACTTCATTTGGAAAAATATAATCTATCGATATAGGATTCCAAAGGAGATACACGCTGATCATGGCACACAGTTCCAGAATGCTAAGCTTAAGGAACCATGTGAGCTCTATGATATACGGCTCAGCTTCTCATCCGTGAACTACCCTCAGGGAAACGGCCAAGCAGAAGTAACGAATAAGGCCATATTTAACAATATCAAAAAGAACTTGCAGGAGACTAAAGGTAGGTGGTTAGAAGAGCTACCGGCCATTGTGTGGGCCCATCGAACCACGGAGTAGAGGTCGACAGGAAGAACGCAATTCGCCATGGTCTACGAGTCAGAGATACCCCATTGAACGAGCAGCAACTAAGCCACAACATAGACCTCCTGGAAGAAACGAGGGACATGGCCCTAGTCCATCTAGCCTCATACCACTAGCAGGCCAGGTCCTACTACGCAAAGAAGGTTAGCGTTCGTCGATTTAACGCTGGAGATTGGGTCTTGAATGTCAGAACAGGGAATTCCTCGAAGCTAGACTCCAACTGGGTTGGACCCTATGAGGTGATCAAAGCACTTGACAATGGTGCGTATGTCCTGAAAGAACTCAAGACCAGGAAGAGCCTACCGAACACGTGAAATACTCAGCACTTGAAAAAGTATCACGTGTAAGACACTTGTAAATGTTGCAAGACCCATGTAAATGCTTATATTATTAAAAAGCTTAATTTCAAAACAGGTCAAGTTTTCTGCCACACGGATTTATCCTTTAGATTGTTATAGAAAAGGGGTCTGCCCACAGTGGCAGACCCCAGGCACTATTCGCGCAATCAAGAATCGTACTGCGAGGATCACGTCGCTTGACGATAACCCGAGAAAACGTACGAAGAGGAAAAAACTACGCAACCAAAAACTTGCCAGCAGACCTAAAAAATGATCATACTATGGGAATCACATCGTGCACTAACATATTAGCCGATGGCCTGAGAAAACGTACGAAGAGGAAAAAGTTGCCAACCAAAAACTTACCAACAAACCTCGAAAATGATCGTACTATGGGAATCACATCGTGCAATAAAATGTTAGCTGATGGCTCGAGAAAACGTACGAAGAAGAAAGAGTTGCGCAACCAAAAACTTGCCAGCAGACCTTGAAAACGATCGTACTATGGGAATCACATCGTGTAATAAAATGTTAGCCGATGGCCCGAGAAAATGTACGAAGAGGAAAGAGCTGCGCAAACAAAAACTTGCCAGTAGATCTCGAAAACGATCGTACTATAGGAATCACATCGTACAATAAAAGGCTTGCCGATGGCCCGAGAAAATGTATGAAGAAGAAAGAGCCGCGCAGCGGAAGCTTGTGGCCTACCCTCAAAGGGAAGCAGAGACAGGGCCTACCCGTTGGAAGTAGACCCTCCCTAAGGAGCATCTTAGCTATACGAAAAGCTAAAGGAAAACACGGTCAGGGGCCACCCGTTGGAAGTAGACCCTCCCTAAGGAGCATTTTAGCTATACGAAAAGCTAAAGGAAGGCGGGGTCAGGGTCTACCCGTTGGAAGTAGACCCTACCCAGAGAGCGGTTTAATTACGCGTGAACTAGAAGTGAACAGAGTTGGAGCCTACCCATTGGAAGTAGTTCAGTACAAGACCAGGCATGAAGACAGAAGTTAAAACCAAACTTTGTTTATTATTTCTTAAAATACAAAATGCATGGTCGGCAAGGACGCGCACCCGGATGCTCTACTTATAAGAGACAGGTCTTGGACGGACTCGCAGGGATACATCAGAGTGGTAGCGCCCTGTTCACTCCCGATGAGAGCCGAGCCCAAGCCTTCTCCTCTGCAGCGACAGGTCCAAACAGTGGTCAACCAACCCGTGGAGCTAGTTCCTGGCGCGTTCCCATTTGGGGTCAGAGAAGTCCAGCCACACACGTGGGTCGAATTTTTCCAAGACAAGTCATAACAGAGGTTATACATCCTCAAAACTGGATGAGCTGAAACTCACATCCCGATCTCCAAAGTTAATCTTATCGATCATAGTACGAGGAGAATTCACTAAGAACTCGAAATTATATAGGGAATGACGTTACATACAATATGTGACCCTAACACTAAGCGCGGTCAACAAAAAGAGTAAGAGAATGGAATAAAATTGGAAAAATAGCACGGTTTCTATTATTTAAACGGATTAAAACAACAAAGGTCGGCTTTACAAATACACAGAGCAAGAGGCCCTAATTACCTCTAGCAAGGGAAGTGCAGCCGGTTTCGGAACTCGGACCAGCTCCGGCAGAGGGTGGCGTACCAGGGTCAGAGTCATCACTGGACAAAATGACTGCGCCAGACCCATCACCAGTTGAGGCCCCAAGATCAGGCTAACCGCAAGGAACCTCCGAGGCTTGCTCAAGCAGACCGGAATCGAGGACAATCTCCTTGGCAACAAAGGCGGATGTAGAGGGCCCGTCTTTTTCTTTGTCAAGTATCTTCAGTATATCAGCAAGGTACACGATGTTGATCTCATCCCCTAGCTGCTGCATGTAGTTCTTGACGGAATAATGGTCCCTCTCGATGCTTTTCTGCTCATCAAACTGGTCTGGCGTTACCACCTCCGTGTGGCCTTCGAATTCCCTATTCTCCCAACCAGACCTGTAGCTCTCCGTAGAAAGGATATCCACCTGCCTTTGGTACCTCGTCTTTAACTTCTCCGCGTCCGCCAGTCTATCTCTCAGTACTACCAGCCTCAGCTCTGCTTGCCGCTGTGACAAGTCGACCAAAAGAGTGTTAACGTCGGCGAGATCTTTGTCGTGCTTGCGAGACAGCTCTGTATGAGCCCCTATCAATTTTTTGTGATCCAAGCAAAGATGTCGGTTTACCTCATTGGACCGATCAAGTCTGCACTGCAGGGAATAGGCCTCCAGTTTGGCTTTCGCCTCGGCCTTCCTCGCCTCTTTGGCATCGTCAACGGCCTTATCATGAACGATGAAGGCCAGCCCTATCTTCGCCCCTGCGTTCTGCAAGTCCTGCTCCTTGACCCTAAGCTCATCTTGGGCCAGCCTAGCGGCCTCGGACTGAGCGAGCCTGTCGGCCTCTGCCTCAGCCAACTTTGCAATCAGCTCCTCGCGCCTGACCTTCAGAGCATGAGCCACCGCGCTGCCGACCCTAGCCTCATCCAGGCTCTGATACAAGTCAAAGTCAGCCCTCAACTTTGCAAGGGCGGCCTCGCTCTGCTCGGCCAGCGTAGAACTAGAGTTCAGCTCCTCGGTCAGCTCCCTAATGCGAGAAAAATAGAAGGACTAGACGGCGGCTAGCTGCAAGATACAAGAAAGGGAAGTCATTATTCAGCAAAGATGCCAAAAAAAAATGGAGGTGGCAATCAGACGAGCCAAACCTGCGCAATATTACGGTCGGCAATGAACTCAATGTTCTCCAAGGATAGCACCTCCAGCTTGGGCTCCGTAGCTGGATCCTCTTCTTGGGCATTGTTCGCATCTAAGGAACGCGACTCCACCCAGACAACCGTGAGGACACTCTCTCCTCCCATCAGACATGCTCTCGTAGCTCTTTTCAACGCTCCTGAAGCAGTGGTGGTGGGGACTGTAGAAAGCTGGGCGTCACCGAGCGTGCCTTCGGTGACATCTGGGGGCAGCACATCCTCAGCAGAAGACGCTACAGCGACTGCCACTGCATCAGCAGTTTCGGTTGCCGCCCCCATTGGAGCCCCGCCTGAATATGATTTTCGGTCTTGTCTTGACTAGTCCCCCCTGACGGGCGACTGCGCGCGGACCTTCTCCTCATCATGAGGGTTAGCGTGGCCCCATCATCATCACTGTCGAAAGAGGGGGCAATTCTGCCCCTTTTCCCTGTCGGGCCCTCCTTCTCTTTGGATGAGTCGGCCTCGTGACGCCGTTTTATTGGGACTAGAGGAGGGGAAGACAGCCGAGATTTCAATCTCGAAGCCCCCCTACTGAGCTCAACGATCTCCCTACAGGGGCAAGTAGCACCGAACCCCGTGCTCGTCTTCGAACCGGAGTGGGGGGAGGAAGAGGTCGGAGCAGCGGATTCCCCAGGTAGGCTCGAAGGCGCCCCCTTGCCATAAACGAATTTTATAGCCGTCGTCTCCCAAGTCAGAGGTCCACTCGCGCCGGAGGAGGGGACTGCAGATGCCTCGTCCTCTGAGGACACCACTAGACGCCGACCAGCAGATACCTTGGATTGAGCCTTGTGCACAACGATACTTCCCTTGACTAGGGAGGGGTCTGCTAAAGGGCTTGCATCAGAACCTATAAAGAGCAAGCAACGTAGTTAGAACACAGCTATAACCCGATCGACAGAGCTCCAGAATGCGAAAAATGAACTCACCCTTAACTCTCTTGGGGGTAGCAGTTTCCTCTCTATGGAGCCTGACGTATTCCTCAGCCACGAGCCTCACGGCTTCTTCGAGCTCGTGGCTAGTCGGCGCCACCAGGTCACAGGGACCCGCCAGCTGGCTCGACGCCATAACCTGACGGCCCACCATGGCGATGCGATTCTGCTCATCACGACGGAACCGGTTCAGAGCCGGGGTGTCAAACTGGCTCCACAGGTGCTTTATGATAACCCAGGTATCCAGTAGGAAGGGAAGGTATGATATCATCCTAGGCATCATATTCATCACCTGGGGGTTCAGTGTGGCCTGGATGTGTCGACAATCCCCAGGGGACCCAAAGATGACGATCCCCTCCAGCTCGTTGAGCCGCCCCGCCGACAATTGCAGCTCAAATCTGCTTTCTTCCGCAGAGTAATAACGAACGAGATGAATGCAGACTCAAAAATCACGACCTAGTGCTTACTCTGTAGAAAAAACGAAGGAATTTAGAAGTACTTCCCATTCACCCAAGGAGAGCACCACGCCCCTCTGACGGCATACAGCCTAGAGTGGGAGTCTCATTGCTTGTCTGACCTCGGTAAGCCCCAGAAAATATGACATCCCGGGAGCGGTTGGAGGTAAATAGTGGGGTAGGAGCTCTTTTTGGAGATGAGGGTGAGCTTGTAGGTATAAAAGACCACCTCCAGATCTATATGTATGTTATAGAGAATTGACAGGGTGGAAAGCCTCATCAAAATCATGATTCCGTTAACATTAAGCTGCATCAGATGAATCCCCATGAGGCTAAAGAACTAATGGACCAAGGGAGGGAGAGGAAACCACAACCACTCCAGATGCCGCCTCCCCAGAACGATGGAGCCTTCTGGAGCATAGGGGTAAAGGTACCAGTCTGTTGGGCCGTCGACCCTCTCTAAAGTGACTCCGCCGGGGAAGCAAAGCTGCCTCCTCAACGACCCTAATTCGGAATTCACAACGAAAACAGACGAAAGGTTAGATGTGATCGAAGAAGACGAAAGGTTCTAGGAAAAAGGAGATGCGGAAACCCTAAGATTTGAGAAAGCTGAAATACTTGGAGATTTTTGTAAAGTAAGAAATGAGCATAAATGCGGCTTTTATAGAGGGGGAGCCGAAGAGTTTTTCCTGGAGAAGAGCAGAGCAAGGAAGACCGAAGCGTCAGAATTTCAAAATTTGAAAAAATTGTGACACGGGATGGCGTGCCTCTGCGTCGGCAATTGGGGAGCCATGTGTATCCCTCAAATTGGAGGAACGGAGAAAAGATTTCCCCATTTGATGGATACAAATCCATCAAATAGGGAAATGGGGGCAGTTATGGGACTCGTTCCTAAATCATACACCACGTGGACGATTAAGTGGCAGAACAGGTCATAAACGAGGCACACCGTCCGACACGTATCCAGAGTGACTAATTAAAGGCCACGCGAATCGCACGTGGTACCGCATAGGCCCATAAGCTGTCCGAGGATAGGGCTGAGCCCATCCCAGACCCTGGATGGACTCGGCCAAGTCCGATTCTTACCTCGACAGCTGAGGGTCGGGAGCCTCAAGGGTCTTCCACCAGAGTACAGTGGGAAGCAACTCACAGCTCCAGATCCAGACAGAGCATTTAATGTGATCCTGAGTAGGTGCGCGCATTGGACAAACCGTCTGACAGAACGACGGTTTGTCGAAGTCTCGCCCCTGACAGGCTCGAATCATAGGAGACGGTGGAAACTAGACCACAGCGATGCAGGGAGAATTACGGTAATCTCAGCCCGTGATCTCTGGAGTAAGTCCTGATGAGAAAAGGTACTCGGTCTTGGGATTGAGAACCATGAGGTTCACAGTTCCAGGACTATATATATGAGCCATGCGTCCTCGAAAAATAGGACATGTACGCATACAAAAAAAAATATTTAAGAGTTTATAAGAAAAAGAAACGATATACTTATACAAAGAAAAACAAAATCTTTGCTACCCTAAATCAAAGATAAACAACTAATTTAAGCATCGGAGAGTCTTTACAGGTGGCTTCCCCCACTTCTCTGACCCTGCCTGAAATCAAAAGCTCTTTGAGACAGCAAGGATACGTGGATAATTAGAGGATACAACATCAACAGTTCAGAGACATGTGGACAGCTGGTAAAAACCGCTCCAACACAGCACAAACGGTATTTGAACTATCCAGAGATAATTTGGTCCCTTATTTTGGCAATTAAAAGTTTTTATCTTTTTGACTTCTTGCAATTTGATTTCTGAACTTTTTGAATTTAGATTTGTAATTAAAAACACACATAATTATTACATGGTAGTATTTGAAAATATTTGAGCAACAATTTTGAAATTTTGAGCATAAAGAGTAATAAATACAGAAAATTTTCTTCAAATTTATAATTCCAAAATTCTAAAATATACAAACAATATCTATTTAATTCCCTTAGGTACCTTCTCATGAGCTACTTGATGTAGGAGGGTAATGGTGTACTTGTTGGGTTGAGTTTATGTGCCAATTGGGCTGTGCTAATATGCGGGCTTTGTTATTGTGTTGGGCCTATTGGTGTGGTTAATGAGTTGATGGCAAAAGAAGGGAAACAGTATCCTAGACAACATAGAGCTGCTTTGAGGTGCGCCTTGTTTAAGACATGAGGATTTGGGTCAAAGGACTGGTTCGACGTAACTTTCCTTTTCTCTACTAATTCCGCTGCATCAAGTGGTAGGTATCAAAGTCAGGTTCTTCCTTTGGGTGTTGATAATTATTCGATGGTGATTAGAGCCACTTCAACACCAATAAGTATGGAGTGAAGATCCAATGGACAGATCGAAGACCTCATTTGAGCTGTGAGTGAGATTTACTTCGTGATTGATCAGACAGAGTCTGAGATTATTATCGGGTATTAGGCATCACGTATTAGATAAAATAATTATCAAAGCTTAAATACATTAGCATTCTTTTGGGGTGATTATACTTGAAAAATATTGTTTTCAAAAAACCACAACCTTAAATAAAAATTATTTGAAAGCATTAATGAAATTAATTGAAACATATAGTCTCTATATTTTTTTAAGGAATATTGTCTTCTTTTTGGGAATATTGTTTCATTTTTGATGTATCATACTTTATTCTTCTTTTCTCTTTTATTTTTAGTTTTTCCTTAAACTCACAAAGTTTCGTAGTAGCAAGTTCAACGCCTTAATGAGTTAAAACAACGCATTTCCCTTATAGCAAAAGCAAGTTTGTTTACGAGGAAACGAGGTTTTTTTTTTTTTTTTTTTTTTAAATTTCTCTCTTAGCTGATTACTCAATTATCCTTTTAAAGCTATGCATATGAGAACCAAATGTTAATTTGACGGTAGAATTTGATGTATTAATCTCAAAGACAAACATATGCCACTGTTTTAAGAGTTCGATATTTAAATTCTAAAATTTGAAGATTTGAATCCTATATATAAAAAGTGCTAGACATTTGGAGTTTTCTTTGAAAATTACGAATTACCTATTAGGGTATTTAATACGGTTGACTTAGGGAGAACAATTTTTTTAAAAAAAAAAAATTCCAATTCAAGAATTCCATAAATGTTAAATTAATTCTATTTAAATAAATAAAAAGTGTACATATTACAAAATTTCATATAGCAAGTTACCAACAAGTTGTTCACGTCAAAATGTATTTAATAAGATTTATAAATTCAAAATTAATTAATTACTATAAATTTTGCTGGCCAAACACCGAATTATTTATAATGGCACATCTAAGGTCTAAAACAAATATAAACATTGGAGTACCTATTGAAACCTCGTCCATAGATTATCCATAGATTATGGCCCTATATTCATATTTGTACATTGGAAGTCTATAGTTATATTTATATGGAAGACATTGTTGATACTTAGCTTGAAGTTGAACTGAATGGAGTGCTTCAACTGGAGATTCAATATTTGAATCATCACTATGCTATGAAACGTCGGGCAATTGTCCCGCGCAATTTTTAGTCATATCAGCACAGAGCAATGTTATTACACTCGTATTGATCATATAAGGGTTGATATCACAACAGTGAAGAAACGGAAGTATCAATTATATGTGCTTAACAAAAAATATCATTAAGCACAAAATTGTTAGCATAAGATAATCTCTCTCTCTCTCTCTCTCTCTCTCTCTCTCTCTCTCTCTCTCTCATATATATATATATATATTTATCAAAACCTATTAACAATACTACATAAAAACTGCATGTAAATATTTCTTTCAAAAAAAAACTGTATGTAAATAAACACAAATAAACTGAGTGCATATATTATACATATGATTCATGTAAAATTTATCTCAAAATTAAAACCACACTCTAGAAAATAATGAAGTTGCAGATACGATGATGTTTTCTTATATCACAGAATATAGTATAACAATAATAATCAAAAGATCATTACATCAATAACACATTTTCCTCTCTTTAATAATCAGTATATAAAGACTCGTGCGGATAACATGTCGTAAAACTAAAGATAAAATATCTTAAACAAAACATAAACAAACAAATAAATGGAGACAATAGAGAAATAGAGAATATACTATAGCTTTCTTATTGTTCACTTTCTTCTGGGTGTACATTACAAGTTTTCAAATGGCTATGTTGTAAAACCACAGGTTTTTTTTTTTATACTCTCTATACATTTTGGTGGGACCCACTCCTATTTTGAAAAGTCAAAGGACCTTTCCTTCTCTCTCTCTCTCTCCTCCTCTCGTTCACTCCCTCACATTCGACGGGAACGAAAAAAAGCTATTAATGACAATAACCGGATGTCCACTGCCACAGCTCTTTCATTCGTCATCGACCGCCGCTAACTGCCGGAGCAGAAGCGCATGCCGAGACCACCGGAGCCGCCGTTTACCAGTAGGAAGCTAAAAATTGTTGCGTAGAAAATTTGATTTCGGCGCCGATTCCGACGATGTCAAACCGTGAAATTAGGCTCTTGAATTCGTCTCAACGTGAGGAATATCGTGATATATATCTCTCAACTCGAAATTTTCCAAATTGAATTTCGCAATTTTTAACAATTTTAAGTTTTTAGTTTCAAATGTCGACTTTCAATGAGACCGTTTGATCGTAAGATTAATGTCATTTTTGTAATGAATGCATGAAACGGTGAAAATGAGATATACCATTTCATTTCATGCTTACATTACAAAAATAGCATTAATCTTAAAATCTACCATAGTCCATATATATATATATAGATTAATCTTACAATCTACCATAGTCCATATATATATATATATAGATTATATATGGGTACCAATTCAGTAGGTATATTTTTTTTTTACCTATGCATAGGTATTAATTTGGTCAATAAAAATTTAGCATACATATTTTTTTATTGTAAAAAGTAAGAAAGAGAAAGAACACGTCTTTTCATATACTTTATTATAGCCATTGGATCACTATTAGGTGGTGATCCAACGGCTAAAAAAAATACCTACCCATAGATAAAAAAAAAATACCTATTGGATTGGCAACCATTATATATAGATTATGTTTCGTAACGAAGACAAAAATACAAGATCAAACGGCTTGAGATTTGTCTCTTTTTGCATGATGAGGATCAAGTTTCTGTCTGAACCTGAATTGGACAAACTATATGTCTAACTTAACTAATTTGGATGCTAAGAATTCAATAATGAAGTCCATTTCTTGATTTGAAGCTCTATTGAAAAGTTAAATTTTAGAAGCAAGCGATCATGGTTTAAAAAATGACCTCTTCCTTTGAACGATTGCCAAACGATACCAAACACACTACACAATATTGTATCGCTACCTAATCAAGGTAGGAGATCCAATTGCCTTATATTCTATCATTTTTCATAAAAATTAAAATATGTAGTGAAAAAGTGAATGTTTGTGATTTTATTAAATTGAGTTGTTTTGAATGATTATTTTGTGAATTATAGATTTGCGAAATATTGTAGAATGCTTTGGATATTTTTCTATGTAGTTTTGTGTAAGTTTAGTTTTGGGATTGCTTAAATTATAGGCATTTTGTTGCCCAATTTTGAGAGTTCAAAATAAATTTTTATTTGAAAATCAGAGCACGTATAAAATGTTAAATCACTGCATAGCTATTTTGAGACTTCACATATTACACATTTCTTAGGATCACATATAAGAGTCATCTTCGCGATGTTATAGTACACAACTTAGGACACCCGCCCTCGGTAAGAGCCCGTAAGTCTAAGCGAGGTTTATTTTCTGAATATCTCTATTCGGTAGGTGTAGGCATTTGGTATCCCTTTGGTTTGGTAGGATTAGACATACGGGTATCTATCTGGTTTTCATAAATAAATGTTAGGCGGGAAGCACTCAATACATATAGTGTAAATTGTTCTAGTCATAATGAGATGATGAAAGTTCATTGGATATGTTAGTTTAGGTGATGCATATTATGCTTGTTTTATCATGATTTTTAATATATTGTGACCTTGAAATCTGATTTTGATTTTGAGCATAATTTTATGTTTTGGTTTTCTATACATGTTTTAAATGCACAATATTTATAAATTGCTTTTCAGAATTACCAACCATGTAGGTGTTTTGAGAATTATAAAAAAAATTTCCCAAAAATATAACTAGGTAACCTATTGGGCATTTTATGATCACTCCCTATCTTTCTCCTTAAGTGGTATCCAATGTGATTTTGGTCACTAGTAAGCGGATTAAGAGGCTATCTTGCACTTGTAGTTTTTGACTTGGTAATGCTAGGAGTATGGATTTAAGACTTATATTTATGTGTTGTTAAATAAATAGATTATACTAGTATATAAACCAAGTTTACTGCTTTTGAATAGGTTTTTGTCATGTTTAGTCTCTATGTTATTCACAAATTGGCAAAATGGTCCTTAAATTAATTTTTTGGCAATTAAATTCTTAAGTTTTAAAAACTTTAGCAATTGTTGATATTAAATTTTTCATAAAATTGAACATGTTTAAGTGAAATAAGTTAGTATTTCACTAATATTAATTAGCTTAAAAGGGAAATAGAAAGAAATTTTAAATTTTTTAGAATTTCTATTTTTTTATTTTTTATATTATGTTGTTGAATGTTGTTAATTTTTAGTTATTTTCTTTCCAGTTCTATCTAATGTCAGTAAAATATTGATTTTGATATTAAAAAACGTTGCATGTGATTTGAAAATACTTAATTCCATTCAATATTTTAACAAATACTCACGAAAAGGGCTTGATTGCCAAAATTTTTAAAACTTAGGGACTTAATTGCCAAAAATAATAACCTAGTGACTATTTTACCAATCACGAAAAATATAGAAGTCAATCATGCCAAAAATTCTTTTGAATATGTTTATAAACTACATATATCATACTAGTACTAGATGCTGAGACGTGGATGATGTTGCATGAATAATTATTTGAACTTAGTTTTTCTAATAATTATTTAGCATATGTTAATTTGTAACTACGAATTGTGAGATAGGTTTATTGGTTGGAATTTAAAATATTTTTTCTTAATTTGACTGTTTTATAAATTTAATACTTTTAAAATATTTTTCAAACAAATTAAAGAATTTCAAATTTTAGTAAAATTTCATTTTTACCACTAGCCTGGAATTTAAGTCATGACACATATAATATAAGGTAAGGATCATAACGCGAGAAGGCTAAAAGTTTAGGAGTTACGGTACACGAATATGGCTTATATATAATTAAATTAGAAATTAATATAAAGAATACATATTTTCCAATGAGAATTCGGAAGATGTCCATTCCCACAAATAAATGACTATAGAATTCGGAAGATGTCCATTACCACAAATAAATGACTATATTTACGATAAAAACAACAAAAATTAAAAATAATTAGCATGAAACAAATAAGAATAATACGAGTTCAGAAAAAATAAATAAATCAACAATGAATACGATTATAACGTGGGAACAATACGAATTCAAAAACATGCATGATTAGTTAAAAAAATCATATAATATAAAAAGGAGTATTTAGGCACAAAAATATTACAAACTAAAATATTAAATACGAAAACTAATATAATATTAAAACTAGGCACGGAAACGGGCACAAGCATGAGCATTTTTTTTTTTTTTTTTTTCCTTTCAATGAACTAGAGAGCATGAGCACATGATAAGTAAGGTACAGCACAACACAATTAGCAAGGACTAAAATGACACAGTTCTATAGCGCTGAGAATGAATTCCAAAAAAAAAAAAAAGACTGGAGAACAATTTGCGAAAGTGTGTAAAATTAGGGACTAATTATACAAATAAGTCAAAAAGCAATAACCACTACCACCACCATCACATCCAGTTGGTCCCACGTGTGAGGTCCCACGTGTGACTGAGTCATCCCACCTGCTCAAATTAATTATCGAATTTACAAAAAATTAATAAACCAAATTAATCTATTAAAAAAATTTAAATTAGTAAACAAATAAAAGAAATATTAGTAACATTTTTTTTATATTCTTTTTACAATTTTCTAATTTTAATGCTTAACACTTAAATTTTATTATAATATATTAAATTGAATGATAAAATTTGCATATCGACAATAAAAATAGAGCGTGTTTTTATCATAATATATTAAACTAAATAATAAAATTTGCTGTGAAAAAAAGTGAGAAAAAAAGTATCCATTTAACATTTCAGGCAAAAACTGGAAAAACAAAACGCAATCGAAAAAAACAGAGTATACGAGCATAATCAATTACATACGCAACTCGTTAAAAAAAAAAAAAACACAAAAAAAAACAAAACTAAAACTTAAGAGACTTTAGAGCGCGAGAGAGACAGAAGAGAGAGACAGAGAGAGGGGTGCCGAGGTGAGTTGGGAACCAACCGACGAGGTTTGATCTGAGAAAGAAGACTCCAATTCCCTTCATCTTCACCTTCTCGATTTCATCTTCTTTCATATTCATAAATATAAATATATATATATATCTATATCTATATATAGAGAATTGTGATTGTGATTGTGATTGGGATTGTGATTCTCTCCATTTCATTTTAAATCAAAGAAAAGAATGTCTCTGAACATGAAATCCATAACCCAAGCCCTAGCCAAGACCGCTGCCGTGATCGAGAAGACCGTACAGACCACCGTCCAGGAGGTCACGGGCCCCAAGCCCCTCCAGGACTACGAACTCCTCGACCAGATCGGCTCCGCGGGGCCAGGCCTCGCGTGGAAGCTCTACTCGGCCAAGTCCGCGCGCGACTCCTCCCGCCCCCACCAGTACCCCACCGTCTGCGTCTGGGTGCTCGACAAGAAGGCCCTCTCCGAGGCCCGCGTCAGGGCCGGCCTGTCGAAGGCCGCGGAGGACGCGTTTCTGGAGGTCATTCGGGCCGACGCCGCCCGCCTCGTGAGGCTCAGGCACCCTGGGGTGGTCCATGTGGTGCAGGCGCTGGACGAGAACAAGAATGCCATGGCCATGGTGACTGAGCCGTTGTTCGCTTCTGTTGCCAATGCGCTTGGGAATCTGGAAAATGTGACGAAAGTGCCCAAGGAGCTCAAGGGAATGGTAAGTGAATTTTGTTTGTTTGGGCTGCTGGGTGTTGATTTAGGTGTATCTTATTAGTGAGTGGTGTTTCTGAGTGGATAAATTTTATGTCTTTGTGCTTGGAGGAATGAACATTTGGACCCATGTTTGCTCTAATCTTGTGTGAAATTTTGTATATCCTTTTCGGAGATTTTGTTACTAGGAAACTGCTTCTGTTTGAGTCAATGGCCTCTGCATTGCGGTCATAACCATATTTGTAGGTGACCCTTTGATATGTTTTATTCTTTGAAATTGTTCGCTTTATACTTTGCAGGTTATGGGATTGTTGGAGGTCAAGCATGGCTTGCTGCAGATAGCAGAATCCTTGGAGTTTCTACATAGTAATGCACGGCTTATACATCGAGCAATATCACCTGAGGTTACTTGTACTTTCATAACCCTTTTTAAGTAAAATTTGCTCGAGTTTGGCTCGTTATTTATTTATATATATTTTTTAATCTATCTTACTTTTCCTTTTGCGACGTTGTAATGCTGTTTAATTAAGATTTTCTTCAAGATTAAATATTTTCACGAGTAAGAGATGGTACCTGTATATACGGTACATACATAAAAACAAAATAAATTCAGAATTAAATGCATACACTGATAAGGTCCAACCTGTTTCACTTACGCTAGGAGGTGTAAGAAGGGATATTGAGCATTCTAGTACTGGGGTGGGGGTCTGATGGTTGACTTTTGACACAACAGTAGTCTAGTCTTCTGTTAGTTTGTTAGTAGTGGCTGGAATGATGGAGGGGTATATTTAGGACTCATGTGTAGCAAGGGAGGGTATCAGGTCATTTTGTGGAGTTTTGGTTATTGGAGCTGAGCTCCTTGGGAGAGTTCTAGACCTCTCAAATGCCTAGTTTTGCTGTATCTTCTTCTTCTACCTTGTCAGCAATATATCAGTGGTTTCATTCTCTCAGTTTCCTCTTTTTTGTTCTCTGTGATCTGTGATTATATCACACACACACACTCACTCTGAGATGTTGTGGATCAGTATTCTTTGTACTTTGCTACCTTGATGCTATCTTGTGCTAACTATGTTGCATAGTCTACTGTTGCCAATAATCAAAATATGTAGTTTTTACAGGTCTCTTACTTCTCTATCTTGTTACTTGCGGTTGGATGTAAAGTTTATGAAATATATCTGGTTAACTAAGTCCTTGTGTATAGTTTTTCTGGTTGACTACTCATTTTGTTGTAGGTTTTATAATATAAGATAAATTTTTGAATGTTTCAGTTTATGGTGTTGTATACATTTTTCAGAATGTTCTTATCACATCAAGTGGAGCTTGGAAGCTTGCTGGATTTGGTTTTGCAATCTCTACAGACAACACCACAGGCGATGCAGCTAATTCACAGGCTTTCCATTATGCTGTGAGTGGAAACTTAAATGACATAAGAAATAAAGGATTCTGAATTTATACTTGCCTTCTCTTTTTTTTTTTTTTTTCTGGATATAATTTTATATGCATGCATATATAAATTTGATGTTCATTTTCTGTACAGATCTTCATAACATAACTTTTAATTGATGCCACACTAAATATCCTCTTGTAGATTTCAATGTTTAAGGGTGCATTTGTTAATTCTTCCTCTAGCCTATGACATGGTTCTTTTACACATTAATTTCAGAGGTTTTCAGGCTATGGAATTGTCTACATATTACTAGACAAGGTCCTCCATATTGTGATCATATGATGCTTTCTTTTGCCAATATTGAGTTTCAAATTTGTGAGCATTATTTAAAATCAAGCCTTTTCTGGTTATTTCTGATATGATTTGACTACACATATAAGAATGAGCATTTTGTTGCTTTCTATTTGATCTGACATAAATTTAACAGGAATACGATGTTGAGGACTCATTACTGCCACTTCAGCCATCACTGAACTACACTGCTCCAGAACTTGTTAGAAGCAAATCGTCTTCAGTTGGATGTTCATCTGATATTTTCAGTTTTGGATGCCTTGCCTACCACTTGATTGCTCACAAATCTTTATTTGACTGTCACAATAATGTCAAAATGGTAAATTAGTTTAGTTTTCTTCCTATTTACTGTAAAATTAAGATGTTTGTACTTGTTAATTTTTTCAGTATCCTATGACTTGATAAAATTTTGTAGTTATACACTCATTTTGTTCTTGGTGTGAATAATATTCTCTCTTTTGGCTACTTCTTCATCTTATTTGGTCCTTTATATAGGATTCATGATGATTTCTTAGTCTTTTTTCAAATTTTCATTCAATTTGGTTGTTTGTCAAGATAGGTCTTGACTTTTGTGTGACTTCATATTTCTATTAATGCTTAGCCACGTTTTCCTCATCCTTTCTTCATTGTTAATTTGTAAATGTTGGATGTGCTCTTGCAAATTGACTTATTTTTATTTGTGTTTCAATGCTAATGTTAATTCTTCTACTCTGTTTTCTGTAGTACACGAACACCTTGACTTACTTATCCAGTGAAGCATTCTCCTCAATTCCGTCAGAGTTAGTTCCTGACCTGCAAAGGATGCTCTCTGCAAATGAATCTTCTAGGCCAACTGCAATGGATTTTACAGGTAAAAGGTCAAACTTGTGAACATGGTGTATCCTCTTTCTTTGTGGGTGTGGGTGTGGGTGTGTCTGTGCCTTGCGAGGTCATTTTTTTTTGTCTTAGTTGATAATGGAATCATTGTCAAGTATCGAAACTCAAAAGCCTGCTCATTTCTTTGGTGGAACATGTGTTATTTGATATCATTATGATATTCTATTGATTCTTTCTTTGATTAATTTTTTCAGGTTCTCCATTTTTCCGGAACGATACTAGGTTGCGTGCTCTTCGCTTCCTCGACCACATGCTTGTATGAATTTGTGTAGCTTGAGTAATCTACATGCTTTTGGGTGATCAACCCTTAGCGCACAATGCTAAAGTAAAATAAAATGGTTATAATTATTTGGGTTGGTAATATATCTGCTTCTTAACTTGAAGGAAAGAGATAACATGCAGAAGTCAGAGTTTTTGAAAGCATTGTCAGATATGTGGAAAGATTTTGATTCTCGTGTATTGCGGTATAAGGTTGGTGTTCATTCTTCATCAATTTTCAACTGGTGTTCCTTCTTTCAATTTTCAATTGGTGTTCCTTCTTTCAATTTATTTCCCATTGTGTTTAATACATTTTGCACTTCTAAATGTGTTATGAGTTAAACGTGCATGATCAAGGGCATAGAAAAATATTAAAGGAAAAGAAATCTTCAGTGATAAAAGAATGTAATTGCAACAAAGAGCATAGTTATCTTATAATGTCTTTGGGCCTTTATAGTTTTATTTTCGCAATTATTTTAACCATTTCAGTTTCTAATTTGCTGAGCTAAATACACAAAATTCCAATGATTTGATCATGATCTCAAATTTTGAGAATTGAATGATTTAATTGACCTTGTTTCCGTGATTGATTGTGCAGGTACTTCCACCTCTTTGTGCAGAACTTAGGAATTTGGTAATGCAACCAATGATTCTGCCCATGGTTCTCACTATAGCGGAGGCTCAGGTGCTAATTCTTTCAGTGCTGATTCATATAAATATTTGGATTTCTTAGTTACACTTGAATGCTTGCATTCATTTATAAATATCATAATTGATTTAAAAGGCTAAAAGCTTGGAGGTTAAGATTTTTCATGACGTCTTAAACTTATTGTAGGAGAAAAATGATTTTGAGCTATCAACACTGCCAGCTCTTGTTCCTGTCCTAAGTACTGCAGTGGGCGAGACACTGTTGCTGCTCGTTAAGCATGCAGAACTTATAGTAAACAAGGTAAAGGGAACATTATGCTAGTCTTCCGTTAGGTGATTATTATTTTATTAACTCTTATTCTGGTTTCCATTGATGTAGACTAGTCAGGAGCACTTGGTATCACATGTCCTGCCCATGATTGTTCGGGCTTATGATGATACCGATGCTCGCATACAGGAGGAGGTTTTGAGAAAATCTGCTTTTCTTGCTAAGCAACTGGATGTTCAGGTGACTGCCATTTGCATTTTATTGGAAGTTTCTTCATTTCCTTCCTTCTTATTGACCAGCAGAATGAGTGAGGTCCTATATATCTTTTATGATATTAACATTTCCTTTTCTCCAGCTAGTAAAACAAGCAATTTTGCCTCGTGTCCATGGTTTGGCTCTTAAAACAACGGTTGCAGCGGTATGTTTGTTTAATTGACCTCCTTTTTTTTTTTTTTTCCCCCCACTTTTTGCTTGTTATCTTGTTATAATCATCCCTAGTGGTTGCTCCTAGACAGCTCTTTCCCCACAAGAACATTTTAGATGTTATTGAAACATTTTAGATGTTTTTGAAGCCTTTTAAGCCCCGCTCCCCCACCCTTCTTCTCTTGAGCTTTTAAAGTGAACTTCTCAAGTGCTAGTGCTAGGTTTTTAAGTTTTTGAATGATGGTATAATCATACTTCCTCTGTTTGCTGATTTATAGTGTTGTCTTATTGGCTAAAGTGGAAGTTGGTTTTTTGATATATGCATGCAATTGTTACATATAGCTTATTAGGGAAAACTCGAATGCATTTGCACTATAAGATAGAGTTGATCAGTTATAAGACAGTAAAATATTGGGTGGCCCTGTGACTAGTCAATGTTAGGCCCTGTGACTAGTCAGTGTTAATGAATTCAGGAGTTTCATGTTTTCTGACTTTTTAAGGAATGGGGAATCTTTGTTGTAACTTAGTTGTGGGGGATGTCTCGTCCCTTTTTTCAGAATTTTTTGTTTATCAATAATAATTTGGTTTTGTACCCAATGTTACGACTAGTATAAAACGTCTTGTCAATAAGTTATAGATCCTTGCATGAATTTCCATTCGTGGTTTTCAGTGTGTGTAAAATTTTAATTTGAGCTTTCTTGCATCGACAGGTAAGAGTAAATGCTTTGCTGTGTTTGGGAGATTTGGTTCCTACACTTGATAAACAAGCTGTTCTGGAGGTCTTGCAAACTATTCATCGCTGTACAGCAGTTGATCGTTCTCCTCCAACCCTTATGTGCACTCTTGGCGTTGCAAACTCAATTCTTAAGCAGGTAAGTTTGCAATAGTAACAGAGGCTTCTGACTGTATGTAGCTCTTGTCCAGTGGCTATAGTTAGCTAACTTTCCATTTAATTCATCTTGTACAGTATGGAGTGGAATTTACTGCAGAGCATGTACTCCCACTACTCACACCTCTCCTCACTGCTCAACAACTAAATGTTCAGCAGTTTGCGAAATATATGCTCTTTGTTAAGGATATCCTCAGGTATCAATTTATGTGTTGCCTCCCGTGTGCATTTGTGATCTATTTTCTGCTTGCTCAAATTCATATGCACATGCAATGTTTTCTAATTGCTCTAGTTATCTTATTTTTGGCGTCATGACAGGAAGATAGAAGAAAAGCGAGGAGTTACAGTGACAGATTCTGGAATCCCAGAGGTCAAGCCATCACCCCTTGCCAATGGACTCCAGTCCATAGCCCCTAGCAGAACAGTTGAAACTGTCCTTACTTCTGCGACTAAGAAAAATGCGGCATGGGATGAAGATTGGGGTCCTACTATAAAGCAACCTGCCTCTTCTGTCCAAAGTTCTACAAACAGTGTCACCAGCTCCACCCTGCCAATTGGACTTGAACCGAATCTAAGAAATGCATCACAAACGCAATCCTCGATGATTCCCACAGCGTCTTATAATCAAACAGCCACATCATGCCCCCCGGTTGATATAGAGTGGCCTCCTCGTTCATCTTCTACAGTTATCCCCCAATTTGGCAATACTGAGAAGCAATCAAACATAGGAACAGCGTCCAATACAAGTTTTAATGAGACAGATCCTTTTGCTGACTGGCCCCCACGGCCTAGTGGCTCTGTGAATGGTGTTGGAACTTCTAACAATGGCATATTAGCACCATCAGTGACCAAATATGGTTCCACGTCAGTCTCAAATACATCAAACAGCATGAATTTTCAGAGCAACAACTACAGTAGCTGGGCCTTTGATGCTCAAAATTCTGTTGGGCAGATAAAACAGAGTCAGGGCAATTCTATGTCCATTGGTGGTTTAGGAAGTCTCAACTCTCAAGGCTCTCTTGGTTTTATGAAACAGAATCAGGGAATAACTGCATCAAATACTTACACTGAGAAGAAATCAACAGATCTTGTATCCATATTTGCTGCCAGCAAAAATGAGCAGACTGCACCTAGGCTTGCTCCTCCACCATCAACTGCTGTGGGTAGAGGAAGAGGAAGAGGAAGGGGGATTGCTGCAGCCTCTCGGTCTTCCCAAGTCAACTCACCATCAGGACAGCCTCCCCTTTTGGATCTGCTATAATAGGTTGATTGTACAATTTTTCATTTTGTAAAGAGTTAAAGAAAAGCAGAGGAACAAGATTGTGGATCTACCCTTGCGAGCAGCCATCCCCGTTCCGTCTGGAGACTGATTTTGTAAATTGGATTTGGCATTGAGGACATTAGTTCATATTTTCTAGCCTCGACCACTGCAGCAGCGCTGGGGGTTGCTAAGATCTGTTGTGAATGGTTTGTTGTGCTCTCTCTTGTAGCTTATTGTGATTGGTCCCATAAAATTTTGCATTTAATTGCCTTTTCTTTTTTTTTTTTTTCCTTTTTTCTCTTGATTTCTTGTTTAAATTAGTACAATTTTGATGTTTGAGACATATTCTTGCGATAGTGTATTCTTGGAAAGAGTCCCAGTTGATACAACTGGTTACAGAAATAATAAAAGTTGGAAGTTGGCTAAATTCTCCTGGATGGTCTGAGCTTTTGGATTTGCGTATGTAAAGCAACTTTCGTGGCTGTGAAGTTAAGCTTTTTATTATACTTTTTTTGTCTTTTCTTTTTAATCATTCGTTTCTCACCAACCAAAAGGATTGCAATGAGACATTTTGGCTAGCATTTAATTGTTTTACCGGACTTTTTGAGTTTCAGCTTGTGTCCTTGAGGCATGTTTAAGTTGATATTTCTCTTCATAGTTGCATTTTAAAAAACATCCAGCAGCAGGTTTACACCGTTTCCGGATTCGTTCTTGGGTGTTAGGTGGTCGCGTGCGTATTTTCGTATCCTGATTCCTGAACCTCACGAAAATCTTGGAACTATCGGCGTGCCCAGTCAAAGAGAATCAAGGCTGATTTTATGGAATCATAGTCTAGTCAATTATTTCTTTCATGCCAAATACTCCAAGCAATCGTGCAGAACCCTTCCATACCCTTCTCATCTAAAATTCCCCATAAATAATATGATCAAACCCTTTAAAACTTATCCTGGGGCCAGATTGGATCATTGGAATACATTCCACCAATTGGACTTCTTTCCAAACCTTAACCACAGGACTAAAAAAGAGAGCATGATCAATACTCTTACAGGTGGAGAAATATAGAGAGCACTTAATCAGAAGGGGTAATTTTTTATGATGGAAAGCTCTTGGGAAACCATGATTATAAGCTCTTCAAAAGAAAATAGGTAGTTTTTGTGTTTCCAACACTTCTACCGATAAAAACAAAAAAAATTACAAAAATAGGGAAGTCAGTTTTTTTTTACGGTTTTTATTGAAAAATAACACTATTTAAAAAGTGTTTAGAAAAATATCATTTTTGAAATAATTACTACTTACCAATTTTTGAAAACTGATTATCAATTATATACCGGTTATAAATAAATTTGATTACTAATTAACAGTACTCAACTGGTTATCAGTTACTAATTACTATTTTAAAAATAATATTTTTTTTAAATATTATTCTAAAAATGATATTTTTCTAATAAAAATCATACCAAATCTCAGTAAACAGAACCCACCGTATTTTTCTATTTTTTTTTTTCCTAAAAATGCCGGCTTAATTTTCATTAGTTTTTGAGGGAGAGACAGCCCAAAAGAATCTCCATTAGTCGGGTTCGAAGAAGATCCCCTATCTGAGAATGATCAGCAACCTAATATCCACTATTGACCATATAATTCCCCACCAGCAGTAAAATGCCAAACTATGGTCGAAGCAAATAGACTCGGAGAAATACCGAGTATATTTTCCACCTGGAAATAATATTTTTCTCTCGTTTAGAATAACAAGAGCAATTATAATAGTTGCATATTAAAAATAACAAAAAGTCCTATTTAAACAAAGAAAATTACTTTTTACTGGAAAAAAGTTGACTACTTGTGACTTGAATTAAAAATAGTAACAATAAACAAAATAAAGAAGAAGCAAACTGGATTTGTTAACAAAACCAAACATAAAGTGATTGATAAAAAGAAATGCATTATAACCCAAGTATAAATTTATCACGATTCAGGTGGTGATAATTAAGAAATAGATAATTAATGAAACGTCTTACTATAATAATTATGAATAACAATTTGTGTGTTAACAACAGTAAAAATTTGACACATATATCATCTCATATTAATCCAGCTCGCAGCAATCACGAATAGAAGTTTCATTCAGTTTTATTAAAACAAGACAAATGAATTACATCTTGCTCCACGGTCTACCAAAGACCATAATTACTAAAGCTAGCTCTAAGACTATTCTTCCTACCTCTGAATTCTCTCAACTCTCTCTAAGCTACGCAAAGCTGTGATACTAATCATCTCATGTGTGTTCAAGAGCTATCATCTTCTTAGATTGCTGAGAAATCACATCAGCCGTGGCTGGATTCTGGGACAAAACGATTTCATATCCATCATAGTAGGATTCCATCCCCTGAGCCATGATTTGCCAAACCAAACCTCCACCAATTCCTCCGTTTCTCGCCAAGTTATAGATGTTGCTGTAAAGGGTATTCAAGAAGTTGTCCCTGCCGCTCTCACTGTATCCAGGGTCTTTCTTCGATTTCCCAAATTCGGCAAAAACCAGAGGCTTCTTCAGTATTGTCCTCGAGTCTTCCCAGTGACTCGTCAGCCACCTTTGCAAAAACGCCATTTGCGAGTTGTCGTTTTGGCCAGACAGCCTGATGACATAGCAGTTTTTAACTCGTTGAAGAAATATTATAATTATAAATGATTTAGATAGGGTACTTCATGGTTAATTACCAGACGTCCGGATATGCATGAATGGTTGTAAAGTCAATTTCCTTAATCTGATTGTTGGTAATGAAATCGGTACCGACTTGGTAACCAGGATTGTACTGCTTTCTGTCCTGAATGGAGTCCCCATAGAAACCCTCCATGCCTACCTCAACAAGGTGTTTATTGTCTATGGATTTCACATAGCTTGCCATCTCTTGAACCCAACCCTGTATGTGTATATGTGTTTGTTACATTATTAGTGTACTTATATCCAATGGAATATTAATGGTGTGATCAATTACACTTAAACCTGAAATATAATATAGGCGATGGAGCTTAATTAAATTATTTACATTGACGGTCTTGCCAGAATAATCAGCTTGGCAACGGGGCTCATTCATGAGTTCCCAAGCCATGATGGTCGAATCATCTTTGTAAGCTATTCGCGTCAATGTGTTAATCCTTGTTAGCACTCTCTGCATGTACATTTTTCAAATTGACATATTAATAACCAAGAATTATTTATTAGAAAATAACTTTAATTAATTTGTAGATTATTAGTAACACTTAATTACGTACCTTGACATGGTTCTTGTAGTAACCCTTGACCACTGCATTGGTGTAAAAGTCATCATCACCACTGATAGGCACGCCAGCACTTCTAGCCCACTTCACGTACTGAGGCTTTCCTCCGTAGTCTTGGTAATTGTTGCTCAAACTCAAAATTAACTTCACACCATATTTTCTTGCCTCCGATATCACAAAATCAAGTCCCTGAAAATCATTACAAATTTTCAATGTTAGCTTCTCCAACGTATCAAACATTTGGACCTAGACTTTAATTCTCTGGTGATTTAATTTTGTCTTATTTTCCATCTACTCCTATTTTTAAATGTTACCTTAAAAATAAAAAAAAGCATTTAATAGAGTACGCAAAATTATATTCTGTTTTGTAGCTGCTCTGATTGAGTGACGCATTATACAATCATATTTTGATACCTTAATATACAGTCGAAGTTATATTATATTTCGTAAATCGAATGATGCGTTAAAAAACAGTATTGTGGGGAAATAATATTATCATTGAAAATATACAAAGATTAATCTACGTCCCAAACATTTTGCACAAGATATATAGGAAAGTTCATAAAGTATGTACCTGAAAAACGGCCTCATTGTAAACACCGGGAGACATTTGTAGAGCTTGGTCACCTCCATCGCTGAAAGCCCATGTTCTGCAGACAGTGAGGCCCGCAGCCGCAGCCTCACGAAAGACATTCGAAATCTTGTACCTTTGGCTCGGCTGCGAGGCCACGGTCATCATCCAGTAGGAGTTGAAGCCATTGAAGAAGAATGGGGAACCATTGATCATGAAATCTGTGCCTCTCGTTTGAACAAAACCACTAGGAACTACTTGCAATTGACGAGCTCCATAAACTACATTATGATCAGCTAAAACTAGGACTAGGACTAGTACTAGTACTGATGATCTCCAAACACTGCTCATCATTGAGCCAAAACTTGTCATTGTGTCTACACAATGTGGTTTTTTTTGGTGATGAGTATTTAAAATCAAGATTAATCAAATTTGGTGTGTGTGATGAGAAACTCCTTGCGGGGTTTGGGTCTTATTTATAGTAAAAGAAAGAAAGAGTTATTGACAACTGTGGTGCCCACTCAAGCCGGTTAAAGCCGATTGGTAATTAATTAACTTCAAAAACTATAATATGGTATACAAAATGGGACAAGTGGTGATCAGGTCACATTTTATGAGATCCAATCCAACAGAAATAATCTAAAATCGGGTGGCTATGATGAGTAGGAAAAGATTTCGGTTACTGAAAAGTGAAAACCAAAGCCTAACTGCTGACGGTTGCAATGCATGTGGGTAGTTTTTTATGACATCATAAACCGAACAAGTGGCTGGTAATTAAATCAGAGCCGGCTGACCGGCTAGGCCTGAGGCAGTGGTGAGGCCGCTTCCGAAATAAAGGTCCCGGTATGGATTTATGACATATTTATTAAAGAGTAGAAAAGATATATGGGTAATATGGGGTAATAATTTCTATTTAAATATTTATTAAAATACGAAAAAAAGGAAAATATATAGGATTTTTACAAATTTAGGGAAAAAATATGTAAAGGTTTCTCCCATCAATACACTGAAGACTGTGATTAATAGTAAATAATTATTATTTATAATTTTTAAAATTATAAAATATAATTTTATCCCAAAACTCTATATACTTTAAAATATATATACATTTAAAAGGACAATTTAGTAAATATAACGTATTTTTATTACTTTTTCTGGATTAAATAAACAAATAAATAGTATTCTAATGAATATAATTCACTTTTCTCTTAATTTAAGTAAACAATATAATACAAATAGTGATTCTCATATCTTTTATTTTATTCTCATTTATTTTTTCTTTTATTTATTCCGATTACGACGAAGTAAACATGCAAATAATTCTTGACCTCATTTTTGGATATGCAACTTACATGTGCCCTTTTAAAAAATATGCTTAGTACCACGTTTATCTATTTTTTATGGATAATATCTTCTAATTAATACCATATTTATTTATTTTTCCCATAATTATCTAATCTTAAAGGGCAAAAAAGAGGAAGATAAATACAGTTTTAAATATGTATATTGTTTAAAAGAACAAAAAATAAATAAAATGGTATTAAGTGTATTTTTTATTATTATGGTATATTTATTAAGAATATGTTTCTAACGAATATGTACATACCATAATAATAAAAAATACACTTAATACCATTTCTATCTATTACATCTATGGAAAAAACAAATCTCAAAATTAAATAGTGTACCATAAAAATGAAAACTACTTTAAATACTCTTGCCAAAACAAAAATAAATATTGTACACTTTTACTTTATTGTCCGTTTAGTTGCAATAGTAGAATGATAATGATAATCAGAATGGAATGGAAAAGAAAGATAATGCAATTATATTGTTTCGTTGAAGTGGTGGAATCAGTAGTTGAATGAACATTCTTATGTTTAGATAACTGTGAAAAGAATGATAATGATAATCAGAATGGAATGGAAAAGAAAGATAATGCAATTATATTGTTTCGTTGAAGTGGTGGAATCAGTAGTTGAATGAACATTCTTATGTTTAGATAACTGTGAAAAGAAATGGAATTAATTATATAATAATAAAAATACTCTTCATTTTAATTACTTTAAATTACATTTAGCATTCAGTTATTTCATTAAACTATTTTATATTTAACATTATTTTATCTTATTAAATTATTTTATTAATTATTCTTATTAATTAAATTATTTTATATTTTGCACTAAATTATTTTATTAATTAAATTATATATTAAATTAATTTTCATTTATCATAATTTTATTTTATTATTTTTAAATTATTTCATTAATTAAATTATTTATCATTATTTTATTTTATTATTTTTATAAATTATTTTATTAATTATTTTATATTTAGCATTATTTTATTTTATTTTATTACTTTAAATTATTTATTAATTATTTTTATTGATGAAATTATTATTTTATATTTAGCATTAAATTATTTCATTTCATTAAATTATTTATCAAATTATTTTTCATTTAGCATAATTATATTTTATTATTTTTAAAATTATTTTATTAATTAAATTATTATTTTATTACATTTTATTAAATTTTTTTATAGTAATTAAACTATTATTTTATTAAATTTTTTATATTTAGTATTATTTTAATTTATTAAATTATTTTTTATTAATTAAAGTTTTATTTTATTAAATTATTTGATTAATTAAGTTTAAATATTTTAATTAAATATTTAAGTTACAACACTTGATTTTCCAAAATTAAATATTAAAAATGAACTTTTCCTGACCCGATAGACACCCTTGCCGATATGTCACCACCAGCAGCAGTAACTTCTACCCTTTCTGATTTCTCTTAAGTTCAAAAAAAAAAAAAAAAAGAGTTTTGAATGACCAATTTTGATTTGTACTAGGTTCTATTTTTCTTTCTTTTTTCTAAATTTATACTTTCTTACATTTATATTGTATATGATGTTTTTATTGTTGTGAATTTTGATATTCTTGTTCTTCTAGCCTTTTAGGTTTGCTTCATTTTACGTTATTTAATTATTAGTAATAAGATAATCCATGCATGTAGAGAGACATAAGAAAAAAGACAGTAGAAAGCTAATTGAGTAAAAATAAACTCTTTTTACAAGTTGTTTTCTGATAATCATTATGAAAAATAAATATGGAAAACACTTATAACAACCAATTTTAAAAAATAAATTATTTATAAAACGAGAATATATAATAGCCAATTTTTGATTAATTAAGTATAATAATTCAGTTAATTATATTTTTTAAGCATATCAAACATGTAGAATAGGAATAGAAATAGAAATAGAAAAATTAAAAGTAGCTTTAAAAGGCCTCTTTACAATTTAAACATGTCCTGACACTAGTAGATCACTATAATGGCCCGGGTTTTCCTCTTCAACAGTCAATATAATATTACGTTTTTGGGAGTTACAGATATTAACATCTGGTCCTGTTTTGGCCTTAAGTGATCTAAAACCTTTCTTAATTTCCTATATATACATCAATGTATATATTTTTTGAAAATTCATCGATAGATATATATATGGTTTAGCTGAAGTTTCATGTATATATACGGACATATTATGGAATACGTACTTAATTCATGAAATTAAATGACCAAAATATATATATAAGCTCATGTACGTTTTAAAAAAATAATGTTTCAATAAGCAATGTCCCAAAATCTTAGTTAAAGATTAAATACATTTGCAAATCTAGTTTTATGCTATAAAATATAGCTAGGTAGAAGTTGAAACATTGTTTAAGTATTTTCAAATATATGCTTAATTTAATTGTAGGTAGTTCATATATAAAAGGGGATAGAGCAGGAGAGAAGATTCACAATTATTAGTTCAAGTTTAACGCACATAATCGTATGCTTGATGTCATGCATTACGTGATCATCTAATATTGTTTCAACTGAAAATGGAGGAGGTAATATTTAGGACCACATATTCACATATACCTATGTTCTCGAGGTACGTAACAGATGATAACTTATCATTACACCACCAGTATCAGTACCGCAGATACTCAGGAGATGTATATATAATAATTATATATACATATATATGACGCCATCGAGCTGTAGCATGTGAGTTAGTTTTGTTGACGTTAATGAACCGCCGTCCATGCAGAATGCGCAGTATCACACCGAACATCTATATGTCAGGAAATTATTAAATTGCTTCAGCCTTCAGACTTCAGAGATATATACAATTTCAAGAAAGTCATAAATAATATAATATGTAAAATATAATTGATATCAACAACATTAGAATTGCATAGTGCATAAAATATAATATAATATAATATATGAAAGTTGGAAACTCATATTTATGCAGAAAGTAATAAATGTGTTACGTCGTCGGATGATCTCTCAGGTGGGAGAGTCTATATTTTCGGCGGATTGCATAAGTATTTGATGATACGTACGGTGTGCGTGTAATATATATTATATTTCCAAGAAATTAAGGAATGGAACGTGGCTGAGGCTGATATACGAGAGTTTCTAAGAGCACAGTTTGAAGATGTCACCACTAAACAAACAACCGAATGACGGAAAGTAGTCTCTGACTCTCCGCCCACTCAGATTCGTCCGTGGCCTGGACTCCTTAATGCCGGCAAACTTGGGCCAATGTGACCTGCTCTGGCCCATTATTCATTACCATTCGCCTAGTGGTGAGAAATGGAGTATTTTGGGCCAAAATACTTCGGGAAATTGACCGGATAATTCAATTTTGGCAGAAAATGACATTTTTAGTTCTCTTATTCAAAATGACATTTCTAATACGCTTTAGGTAACACAAAGTCTAAATGCCTTGGTCTTTGTCAGAACTTTTAAGCTCTATTTTTCCTTCTCTTTTTATTTTTTTTTTGTTTTTTTTTTTTCCAATTTAAAAAACGTATTGGCGAAGTGAAAGAAAAATTGCCAAGCTCCACTCCCAGATTTTAGACTATCAAAAAACCTCCAAACTCTCATTATTGACCATCAAAAAACTTTTTCATTGAGGAAAATAACAACACTATTTATGCCTACAAAAAGAAAAAACACGAATTTATAATTAGCTAACAAATTATATGACAAGATCTCATAACATTAGTTTATGATGTAAAAGAAATTATGACCAGGAATCTCATACTTGTGATAAATAGTCATAAAATTTTGACTAATTCTAAATACGAAGTTATTAACAATAGAAAATAAACTCAGACAAGAATATTTCACAAATTAATCTCACAAATTTAGACTACTTCTAATCACAATATTATTAAAATAGGATGACACACTGTGATAATCTATTATAAAATACTGACAGACAGTTATACAGATATTAGAGTTGTTACAGATATATTTTGTGTGCCTCATGATCAAATATACATTTGACAAAGATTTTTGGATGAAAAAAAAAAATTTATCCATCATGTTCAGTATTTTGATAATAAGTGACACAAATTATAACTTTCAACGTATACTAGTCAAAAATTTTAAGCAAATATATTTTTAATCATCTTAATCACTAGATCCATAATATATGACCTCGTACAACTATTACACACTTAGTTTTAACCCCAAATAAGAATAGACTTGAAATAAACAAAAACATATTTTCTTCTTCAAACAAATTGCGAAGAACATATCCAACCCAAAACGAAGAAAATATGATGAATTAGAGATAATATACAACGAGAAACAGAGAAATTTATAGCTTAACTAAAGAGAGATGGGCAGAGGACAATGGAGCTATGGTGGTAGACAGAGGTCAGTGAATCTAGATTTAAGCAAGAGAAAGAGAGAGAATCGAGTATTTTGTGAAATGGAAAATGTGTTGCTTTGCAATCAAAAGAAAAGTATTTTTTAGCCAGAGCTGTTGAGTGTTTAGGAGGGAAAATGTTGGAGAAAAGTGAGGAGAAGTAGAAAAAAGGAGGGAAAATGGGTCAACTTTTGACCTAAACAGCAATAAGGTGGCGTTTAGTTTGATGTAATGAAATAGGATGTAATGAAATAGAATAGGAATAGGAATAGGAATACAATGGAATGACCAACTAAATCCAATTTTTACATTTGGTTAGGCATTGGAATTAACGTCACAGTTATATTACTATGTTTGGTTAGTAATTGGAATGGAATGGAAGAAACACTATTTTTACAAAAATATCCCTAACTTTTAGTCTTGAATTTTCTAATTATATGCACAATAGCTATCTTATTTCCCTCCTTTCAAAAAATCTCTTTGTTTTGTTTTCATTTTTCAAAGCCAATAAACCATATTCATATCCTATCATCTCTATTGTCATGTATCTATATTTATCTCCATTTGCACTACAACTTGGTTGAAACATCTAGAAAATTAGGACTTATTATATATTCAACATATATTCATATCAAATAAGAAAAAAAAAAGTAAAAATCTATAATAGAAATGATTTAAAAAATGAAAATGAATAATTGTGACAATAACATTATCCATACAAAAGAACCAAAAAAAAAAAAATTAAAAGCAAAATTTCAACTTATACAACTTGATTTATGAATTTCCCTTTTGTAGATTATTGAGACGACTTGAGTCTTGACGACATAAGCTTTCTTTTATTTTTTTCCTGTTTTGGGTTAAAGCATAAGAGGAAATAAGAAAGACGTGCACGGTGTATAAAATTAGGGTAGATAGATATTTTAAGGGATAATTTTGTAAAAACATATTTTATTTTACTTTACATTAGAATGGAATAGATATTCTACTAGTCTTCTTTAAGAATAGCTATTCACCCAATTTAGTGAAATAGCTTTTCCATAGGAATTACTATTCAATTATTTTTTTGTCCAAGGAAACAAACGAATAAATTTCTATTAGAATTGTCATTCCATCTTACCAAACACTACCTAAGTGTCATAAGAATATTTTTGGAATACTATTTTTTTCTCTCTCTAAAATAGTACTGCGGAAGTAATTTTTTGCTTCTACTAAAGTAATTTTGAAAAAGAGAACTAAAAAAATCATTTTGTGCCAAAATTGAACTACCCACATCAATTTCTCACTTTTTCCCTAACATGTTTACTCTCACTCCTACTCCATCTCCCTTTCCATTTATTCCCATTTTTATAGCTCTCACTCTCCATCTCTCTCTTGACCATAGTTGTTGCATATTCCTACTGCATCAACTTCGGTCACTGTAACTCCATTATTTTCTATCTATATTATTGTCTGCAGGTTTTGTCATATGATGGCTTAGTCTCTCGCTCTCACTCTCGTATCATCTTATTTGATTACATTGATTCTACGAAGAGAGGTATATATATTTTTTTGGTTGCCGATCTCTTATTTGTTCTTAATAGAGGTAACTAGGTAATTGTTATATTATGGAAGATGGTTGAAATATCTGGATATGGATTTGTCACCAGATCTAGCCAAATCTATATTGACGAATAGACCCAGATCTGGCTGTGAATGTTTGTTATAAATTTGTGACACGAAAATATAGTACGTCATAATTTGATATTTATATTAGATATACTATTTATACATAAATATATTTTCTCTTCACTTTTTCCCAACATTTTTCCTTCCACTCATACTCTGACTCCCTTTTTATTGATTTCTATTTTCATATCTCTCTCTCTCTCTCTCTCTCTCTCTCTCTCTCTCTCTCTCGATCATAGCTCCATAATCCCTCTGTGTCAACTCCAGTCATCATAACTCTATACGATGTCTTAGTCTCTCACTTTCACTTTCACGTCGTCTCATTTGGTTGCATTGATTCTATGAGAAAGAGATGTGTATTTTTTCTTTAGTTATGAGTCACTTATTTGTTCTTACCATAGGTTATTGGATATGGAAGATAGTAGATAGTAGAAATAACTTAGTATGGATTTGTTAATTACTAAATGTGGCTAGATCTATGTCGACGTAATGGATCTAGATTTGATTGTAACTATTTCTCATAAATTTGTGACACGAAGACATATTATGTCATAATTTGATATTTATGTTTACTTTAGAAGAAGCCAGTATATGTAAATTTATTTTAATTTAAAAAAAAAGAGGTAGAGTATGTGTGACTATATGACTATGTGTGACACAGTATGTAAGTTTTGTGATAAGTAGTCACATTATTGTGACTGATAATCAATATTTGGTTTGTATCTTTATGAATACTATGAGTTCCTATCACATAATATGTTAGGTAGTTGCTTTCTGGAAGATAGTAGAAGTAACTTGGTTTAGATCAGTTAGTTATCAAATCTGGTCTGATTTATGTCAACTTAATGGTACCAGATTTGACTGTGACCATTTATCATAAATTTGTAATAGGAAGATATAGTATGTCATAGTTTGATATTTATGTTTACTTTAGAAGAAGGTAGTGTATATAAGTTTATTTTAATTAAAAAAAAAAAGACGCAGAGTATATATGACGTAGAGTATTTTTATGCCAGGCAATCACATTATTGTGACTGACGATCAATATTTGGTTTGCATATTTATGAACATTGTAAGTTCATATCACATAATTATTGGGTAGTTGCTGATATATATTAATTTTCAAAATTTTATATTTTGCAAACATGAATACTGTTATTATTTTCTTGAATTACAATGATAAATGGGACCACAATAACTATTAGGAGACAAAGACTACAGGTATTTTGGTTCTAATCCTGGATGAGATAAAAGGCCATATGGTGAAACCACTACTTGTGCGAACTAGATCAGTTGATGGGCCTAAGAATAAAAGGATGCCCTTAAATAATGAAGAGGCTTCTAGACAAAAATGCTCACATTGTGGCCAAGGTGGGCATATTAGACAAACTTATAAGAGTCTGATCCCATTACCTATAACTAGTCATAGATCAATGATCCGTACTACAAGTAGTGTATAAATAGTGTTATTGGAATCTATGATTGGTTATTATGACAAAGAATCAGGTGAATACAAAATCAGATAATTTGTGACGTAGCGTCATATATTTTGTGATAGTCATAAGTTAATAACAAAACTAACGGATTGTCGTTACTACATTTTATGATCAACTAAGTTTCAAGTTTATGATAAGCTTTTATTAAATATATCCATCTTACTTGAAATATTACATATTTTAATATAACTTAGAGTCTTATATTTATGATGGACAGTAATAAATGACAGTTTAAAATTATAAAGAACGTACTTCAAACGTGATACCTTGGTACAAATATGCGACGAACTATAACATTAATTCAAACCTACATTCGTTGATGTATTTTTTTTTTAATTCTAGTTATATGTACTCAAGTTTCCACTTTATAATCAACTTTTGTTAAATATATTTAGCTTGCTTGAGATATTATATATGTTAGAGTCATATATTTTGTGACGGAGACAGTTCAAAAATTACAGAGAATATGCTTCAATTGTGACAGCTCGTCACAAATATATGATAAACCATAACAAATGATAGTCAACTAATTTACGTAATTAACACTACTTTGATACCTGAATTAGTTGTATACTTTGGTCGAAAAGATAGAAGAGTATAGTTAGAGTTTGCAATAGGGTCGGTAGTGGGGTTTACAGTTTTAGATTTGTTATTACAAAATATGTAATAAAATATAACCACAACTGAGTATAATTGAAGTGCATTTTAGACTTTTGTTTCCTAAATTGGTTTAAAAAAGTTATTTTAAAAAACTGGTTTAAAAAAATCCAAATGCCTCGAAAACAAAACAGGCTATTTGCGTCAATTCCCCTGCATATGTGTAGATTGGCTAAGATGGGTCTGCTACACTAAAGTCAGGATGGGCTAGTCCAACGTTGTAACACGACAGGTACATATCCATATTTGCATCTCTAATTCTGCTACCAGGGAAGAAGAAGGGATGCTTTTGTTTTCAGGGAAATTTGTGTGGTTATATGTGTTTTGGATATTTTATCACAAAAATGTCTCCCTCTGTTTTTTCTAGTCCATGTCCGGTATATTTATTAATTAGACATACCAACTAGTATTTTACTATTTTAGATATCTATCAGTTGATAAATCCCATTAATATGTAAATTGAGATATTAAAGAAAAGAGTAGAAAAAGGAAAATAAAAAAAAAAAGATTCTTTAATGAATTTAAAATTTCTGTCATTCCCCCGGAAGACCCCATTGTTTTCAAGTGATCTCATGCGTTACCATCATTCAAAAGATGCAGGCCGAAATTTTAAATCTTTTTTTCCAATATGTTTTAGAGTCGTATACAACAAGTTTTTATGAGAGTCAAATGTTCATTCTTAGAGAAGAAAAACTTCAGAAATCTGACAGGCTAGCATTCAGGAATGGATTAAATCAACGTAACTATACATTGCATGCATGGAGGCCGTCATCACGTACCGTAACTACGTTGCTGGTCTAGCTAGTTTCAAGCACCATTCAAAGTAGTACTTATTTCAAGATGACTTGTATATACAAAAATGTATATCATGAAGTAGAGAGCAAGTTTTAGCACTTATTGTAAGATTTTCGGATAATCTATAAAATCCAGAATGCAATGCATCAAAAGACGTAAAACCAAGTCAACATTCCGGATTCAATAGCTCAGCTAAATCTTTAGTATAAACATATTAAGAACTTCAAAGCCTTCAAGTTGAAACAAGTTACTAACAAAAGAAATTATTCTCCCTAGCTACAGGATTTGCGAGAATAGGAGTACATGCATTGTCTCGAATAATGATTCATAGAGAAAATTATAAATATAGTTAGATTTCCCTCTAACCGAAGGTACCTATCTTCAAAGCCTGTTTTCATGCTTTTGGAAATTTATTATGAGTATTTGTGACAATATTTTGATTTCTTTTTTTTTAACCACCTACGTTTAAGAAAGGTGGTTACATGAATGAATTTTTTTTTTTTTAATCTTTGCTGGAATTAAATCAGACAACATAATTACCAAACTTAATGATTTGATTCGTTGGTGTAGTCTCGCGCATGATTCAACTTTATTGGACCTACGCTCGCTTATGATTTTCTTTAAGGGCCAAGAAAACTCCTTTACAGAATAAGTATGTACACATTGACTACATATAATTTTGCTGATACATTAATTTCTCAATTTCTAAACGAGGTTTTTTCCGTACTTTTTCTTTATAGCGTCCTTGATATCCAAAGAGAATTGATATTCATTGTTAATTTCTTTTGAAAGTGGTATTTTTTACGGATTTACAACACTAACCAATAGGGTAATTAATAATTTATTCTTTATAATTGCGCTTCGCTTAATTAATATTTTGTTTTAACGAAACAGCCGCACAAAGAGCTAAGAAGTGGCTTGTTAGAAAAATAGCAGGCACAATAAAAACAAGAGAAATTTAGTTGGATAACTAATATTTTAAATTAATTTAAGTAGAAATTTATTTTTCAAATTTTATAACTAAATGTCTATGTTTATATATTTTTATATTTGGTACATATATTTATTACTAATTTCAGTTATTGTACTGAAATGTATTAGATATATAATTTTTTACACTTAATATATACAATTTTATACTTGATATATAAATATATATATATATATACTGGATATTTTACTATAACATTTAACAAATAGATATTTATTTAAATTGGACTCAAAATTTAATCATATTTCTATAAACTTCGTAAAACAAACAAACCTGAAAATAACTCTCATTATATGAAAATTATTGAATTATTTTATAAATTAATTAAAATTAATTAAAAAAAATTTATAATCAAATAGGAGATAATCACGATTATATATTTTTAGTAGCCGTAAGCCCTGCCTATTTTTCAGAATCAATAATATATGAAAAAAAAAAACCATTCTTGTATCTGAAAAGGAAACTTTGTTATTTCTAGCGAAATTTTAGTTTAAAAAAAACAAAAAAAGAAAAAAACAGACCCACAGCCTAGAAACGACGAGCACCACTGTTATTTCCACAGTCTCCTACACGAAGCCCGACAAAACTAGTGAATTCCTCTGCTTTGCTTTGAACCCACATCTAGTTCAACTTCAAATCCAAATCTCTGTTTAAAAAAAAAAGCCAGAATTGTTGAATTTCATCAAATCACTCTTTTGTGTTAGGAGATCGGCTTTATAGAAGCGATAATACATAGCTAAAATATGAGTTGAAAAAATTTGAAAAAAAAGAAAAAAAAATAAGGCACACAAAAGAATTAATGTGGTTCACCAATTTAGGCTACTTCTACGGATAAAGCTGTGAAGGATTTCACTATAAAAAGGAGATTATAACTCACTTCTCTCTAAATACAATGAGAGAACAAATGAATCTCTCTCTCTCTCTTGAAATAGGAGAAAACTTTCTCTCTAAACAATTTAGGAGAAAATAAGTGGGATACTAAGAGGAATTTTAAGAGAGAGAGAGGTTCATTTGTTATCTCATTGTATTTAGAGAGAAGTGAGTTGTAATCTCCTTTTCATAGTGAAATCCTTCACAGCTTTATTCATAGACGTAGCCTAAATTGGGTAAACCACGTTAATTCTTTTGTGTGCCTTATTTCTTTTTTCATTTTACCCAAATTTTTTCAACTCGTATTTTAGCAATGTGTTATCACTTCCGCAAAGCCGATCTCCTAACATTCCACACTAAGATCGCCGCTCGTCCTTCGCCACTGAGCTCAGCTCATTCACCACCACAAGTCGTTCCTTGCCGAGACCCAAACCCAGCCATCCACCGAGCCACCCGTGCCTCGCCAAGACCCAGACCTAGCCACCGACCACCCATGCATCGCCGTGACTCAATTCTGCGCTATTTTAGTCACGACCAACCCACGCTCAGACCCAGCCATGCCTCACGCTCAGACCACCGAACAAACTTAAGTCCAGTCTTGTTGTGAGCAACTTAGGTCTGATTGTAATCGCTCAACAACTGGCACTGATTTATTCAAGTCCAAGTCCAAGTTATTATTTGGCCCTGGTTCGATTGTTTTTTTGGACTGGCCTAATCTTTATTCAAGTCCAAGTTATTAATGGGTCTCTTTTTTTATTCTTTTAATATATATATATAATAAAAATAATAATAAAAAATCAAAAAACAAAATAATAAAAAAATGAGTGAATAAGGTGAATCAACTCGTACCAAATTTATTCTTATTTTTATTCAGTCTGAGGGCGTCTTCAATACAGACATTTAATTCACTAAAACAAACTATGATGTGCGGTCCTTATTGATGGAGATGTATATTATTGAACGAGAAAAATTCTCATACATCATAGGTAAAGCAACTCCACCTTCTGTGTCGGACAAGGGATATGAGAAATGATATGCTGAAAATCAAAAAGTGAAGCATTGGCTTTTGATATCCATAACTCCTGACATTCTAAAGTGCTATCTCCGTATTCCCACTGCCCGTGAAATTTGGAATACTTTATCTAAAACCATTTACGATGGAACTAAAGAGATGTAAGTCTACTCCCTGCATTAGAAAAATTTCTCAGCTAGACAAGGTACCAAATCACTTTCTGTTTATTATGGAGAGTTAACATAAATATTTCAAGAACTCGACCGTCGTGATAGAGTGATTATGAGGGATCCTGATGATGTGATAGTATACCGACAATCTATTGAATGCACTCGAGTCCACATCTTTCTTGCTGGATTAGATACAAGTTTTGATCAACTTCGGCAAGAAATTTTACGATGCGAGCCACTCCTATGTCTGGAAGAATGTTATTCCTTAGTCCGTCATAAGAACTTATGATCTACTGCTTTCCATGAGGAAACTACCAAACATGAAGCTTCCATATTACTCTCTCGATAATGACCTAGTCAAACATCACAGGATCACCCCAAACCCACTAACTCGAAGAATTCCACCTTTGAAAAGGCTCCTTGAAATGCATTTATTGTCATCAAACTGGTCATACTAAAAATCGATGTTTTGAATTGATTGGATATCTAGATTAGTAAGACCCAACACAATATCGAAATGCTAAGAGACCATCTTCGACAACACTCACTCAAACAAAAGTAGCCGATATTTTATCTACTTCATCAGCACTGGTAACCACTATTAAAGAAGGTAAAACTTTGAATATTTCTGCACTTATCTTGAATATTGCATGGATACTTGATTTTGGTGCCAGTGATCATATAACATTTGATGTGAGACATGTCTCTACCCTAAAACCTTCATCTCGGAATTGTGTTTCTACCGCTAATGGTAATACTAACACAGTACTTAGTGAATAGTCCTCTAATATTACTGAAACTTTACACCTTGATTATATATTAGTGGTATCTTTCTTAAACTATAATCTTCTTTCAATTTCTCAAATCACTAATACCTTGTCTTATTCAGGTATTTTTGGTCATAATTCTTGTGTATTTAAGGATATTAAGAAAGGGATGTTGTACTACTTAGATCTAAAGGGATGTTATACTACTTGGATCTAAAGTCAACAACATCCACCAAACTTCAACAAGCTCTAGCCATAAACAGTACCACTTCCTCCAAGAAGATAACTGAAATTTGGCTTTGGCATCGATGTCTGGGTCATACCTCATTTGGTTACTTAAAATAGTTGTTTTCTACTTTGTTTACTGATTTGGATGTGTATAGTTTTAAATATGATATTGCATACTTGCAAAGAGCCATCGTGCTTTATTTTCTAAGTTTAAATAAAACTCCAACTCTATTTATAGTTATTTGCTCTGATGTTTGGGGTCATTCCAAAATTTCTACATTAGGAGGCGCTTATTGGTTTATTACCTTTACTAATGATTGTACTCGGATGACTTAGTTATACTTGATGAAATCTAAATTAGAAGTTATTATCTTATTTTAAAAGTTTTATAATATTGTACATACACAATACAATGCTCAGATACAAGTACTTCGAAGTGATAATAGGGAAGAATATCTTAGCACTGAACTCCAATATTTTTTGGACTCTTATGACTCTATTTATCAAACCAGTTGTCCAGATATACTACAATGGAAAAATAGACACTTATTAGAGGTTTTTTGCACTTCGCTCATTGAAGCACACATGCCCCCTACTATTGGGGCGAAGCTCTTCTCTCTGCCTCCTATCTCATAAATTGGGTTCCATCAAGGTCGCTCAACTTCCAAATACTTTTTCAAACACTTCCACAGTTCCCAATCTAACTCCTCATGTCTTTGGTTGTATGGCCTATGTTCGTCTATCCAAAGATCAATGAAGTAAGTTAATACCTCACACCTTGAAATGTGTTTTTGTTAGATATGATCTACATCTAAAAGGACATCGATGTTATCATCCCCTACTTGGCGCATGTTTATCACTATAATATTGTCTTCCACGAAGATACGATATATTACTCTACGTCTGAATTTCAGGGGGAGTATCTTGATGAAATTTAAACTTTTGAATATAATCTTATGATAGATATAAAAGTGATAAAAGTTGATGTGGCAGAAATATTTGATGAATATACAGGTGACTTGGATACGAGTGGTCAAAACTTTGATATAAGTGGTAATGAATATCCAGAAAATCAGGAAACTCCAGAAACTTTAGAGGTCGAGCTGAGTCTCTCCCAAGTAATATACCAAATCAATCATTAGCTGAGGATACTCCTTATATAGTACCTGAGTCATCTAGGAGATAATCACCACAACATCACAAAAGAGGTATTCCAAAACTAACTTATGAACCTGAGTTGTCTAGTAAAGTAAGATATATCATGAGATATAATATGTCTACACATCAATTGTCAAAAACAAATCAATTATCTAATGTATCTATTCCTAACAGTGTGCAGAAAGCCTTAACTGACCTAAGATGGAAAGCTGTAATTAATGAGGAGATGGGCTCCTTACAAAAGTACCAGACATAGGAGCTAATAGATCTTCCTATAGGAAAGAGACCAGTTAGGTGTTGATGGATTTTTTTTCTACAAAGTACAAAGCTGATGGTACAATTGAATGCTTAAAAGCAAGATTGGTAGCGAAGGGATATACCCAGACTCATGGAATTGACTATACTGAAACTTTTGCGCTTATAGCAAAAATCAACACGGTTCGGGTCTTGTTATCCTAAGCTACAAATTTCGAATGGCCACTACAGCAATTTGATGTGAAGAACACCATTTTGCATGGGAAACTATCTGAAGAAGTCTACATAGATCTTCCCCTAGGGTACATGGTAACAAAAAAACAAAGACAGAAGGTGTGTAAATTGAAAAAATCATTATATGGTCTGAAGCAATCTCCCATGGCCTAGTTTGGGAGATTCACAAATTCTATGGTAGCAGTTAGTTATCATCAGAACAATTCAGATCATACTCTATTCTTGAAGAAGAATGGTAACATTATCGCACTTATTATATATGTAGATGGCATGATAGTAACAAGAAATAATCCAGTTAAAATAAAGGCTCTGCAAGAATATTTTTCCAAAGAATTTGAAATGAAAGATTTAGGCTCCTTAAAATACTTTCTAGGAATCGAAGTATCTCGATCTCAGAAATGTATTTTCTTATCTCAAAGAAAATATGCTTTAAATCTTTTGGAAGAAACTGGGATGTCAGCACGTTAACCAATAAATACACCAATTAAGGAAGGATTGAAATTGCATGTTGAAACTTATCAAGTTCTAGCTGATAAAAGGAGATGCCAAAGACTTGTTCGCAAATTGATGTACTTAGCACACACAAGACTAGATCTTACATATGCTTTGAGTATCGTTAGCCAATTAATGTATAATCCAGGTGAGTAATATATGAACACAGTCCTATAAATTTTGAGATACTTGAAATCAACTCTAGGAAAAGGAATTCTGTTATCTAGGAAAATAAAAGAACAAATCATCGAGATATACATTGATGCAGACTGAGTTGGACATAAAATTGACATGTATTTTACCTTTGTAGATGGCAATCTCGTTACTTGGAGAAGCAAAAAACAAAGTGTTGTTGCTTGCTCAAGTGGTGAAGTAGAATTTAGGGGAATGACTCTTGGAATTTATGAAGGTCAATGGCTAAATCTTCTTCTTAAGGATTTGGGTTATTTATTAAATAAACTAATCTGGTTGTACAATGATAATAAGTCTGCTCGTGATATGGCCCATAATCCAGTTCATCATGATCGAATAAAGCATGTCGAGATTGGCCGGTTTTTCATCAAAGAGAAATTAGAGGAAAGAATTCTAGAACTTCCAAAAATTCGATCTGAAGAATAATTAAAAGAAATTCTCACTAAAGCAGTCTCAAATCGTATACTTTCAAAAATTTTGGATAAGTTGGGCATGATAGATATCTATGCATTAACTTGAGGGGGAGTGTTGAATTATTTTGTAAATCAATTAGAATTAATTACAAAAGATTTGTAAATAATTAGGAGATAATTATGATTATATATTTTTAGTAACTGTAAGTCCTATAAGTTGTAACTTTTTTCAAAATCAATATATGAAAAAAAACCATTCTTAAAAAAATAAAATCATAAAACATATTTAATTATAATTCTATACGAATGATGTTAAAAATAATATACAAATTATAAATTAACAAAAAAAATCTAACAAATAGATAAACCTATCTAGCTATCAAAAAGCAAGGTAAAGTTGTTATCCTTAAAATTGATTTCGTTCCCCGGGATTAATGGTGCAACAAGGTCAATGACACTCAGTCTTATAGGATTCGACAATTTCTAGATGGCTACTAAGGATGTCTATTCCCAGTAGTAGGTCAAGGTGTATACTCTCTCATGAGCACTAAACAAAAACTATAATATCATAAATAGAGTTGTTAAGAGTGCCATGTCAGCCAATTAGCATAGCAGCATGACATGACACAACGCATCATATATGCAAGAAACTAAGCATGATAAGTTAGTGGCCTTACTAGGCTCATAAATTATGCATAAAAAGCAAATTATGATACAATATGATCCATTAACACACTATTATACGAGATATTAACATATAATATACACAAATTTTATATATCATTTTCAACTATTTTTCCTATTTAGAAGTCTTTTTAATTCATTTATTTTTTTATTCTTGTTTTTATCTTCTTCTCAACCAATTAGGTTTGACTCTAAATACAAATAATTCGCTATAATTTTATAATTTTTATTTGTTTATGTTTGAATAATGTGCAATTTTTTTTTTCATACAAAGATATTAAAATTAAAAAATTTACCAATTAAATTTCAGCCTAAATGGACCAAGAAATGAGCTGACATAATTAGTCACAAAAATAAGCCACGACACATTACAATATAAGCTTATAGACCATGTAAGATCAATGATTTAGGATTTTGGGCAAGCACAACATGACATAACATAACTAAGAAGATGACAATCCTAAACAATGGATGAAAACACTCTAGGCTCATTTTAAATAGACCACAATATATTTGATAACTCTAAGCACAAGCTCATAACCTAAGAGAAATGTTGGAAACCAAGGTATGAACATGAGAATATTTTAGTTAACAATAAATTGATATTTTAAATCAGAGAAATATTATAGGGGAAGGACTTTACTTAGAGTTAATGCCGTATGCTTTACTAAATGATAAAGCATTTACAAGGTCTAAATGGCTTAATTAAAACAAAAACTAAAGCCAAAATCCACACTTATTCAAAACAAATTATAAAATGGGTAACACAAATAGTAAATTAGCTTGTAACTATCGGTAATAAATGAACACAGATGAATATTTCAATTACCAAACAAATATTTTACAATAACCCTAATAATTAGGGATGTTTCATTCATCACTGTGTACACTGACAACAAAAACAAGTACACAAGTAAATGAGTTATTTTATGGTCATGATTTTTCGGGAAAGAAAGTTTAGGAATGAATTTTTTTGAAACAACAAAGATTTTGGTCAATTAAATAATGGACACTCATCTAAAAAAAATAAAAACAGAATTAAAAATAATAATGGACAGAACTAGCCAACTCAAGTGTTTACCACATACAAAAACTCAAAGCCTGAAGCTGTTTTATTTTATGATAAATGATACTATTAATCCTTAAATTATGATAAAAGTCTTATTTACTCCTTAACCTTTAAATTGAGTTATTTTGGTCCTTAAATTATTAAAAAAATGTCAATCCAATCTTTTTCAATATTTATTTCATTTTACTGTTAATAGAATGAGTATATGAAACATATTTGTTATTCTATTGTATTTATTTCATATCTAAAATGATAGTTCAATACTATAAAGAAATTAGAACATGAGTTAAAGTAGTTTAAAAATGATTTGTTAAACAAAAATTAGCAACATATTGGACAATAATGCAACATAGAATTATTTGAAATGCTATATTTTGTTGAAAGGATAATACTATGTGTACCAAAATTTGTACCAAATTTTTAATACCAACATATGTGGTATTTAAGTTGACATTATTTAATTGGTGTATTAAAATTTAGTACAAATATATTAATCATATTCACCAATTGAATATTGCCAACTCACATGCCACATGTATTGGTAATAAAAATTTGATAAAAATTTTGGTACACATATTATTATCCTTTATTAAAATCACTAATATAGAATGAGAAATGTAACTTATGTGCTCATTTTAATAAGAATCAAATAAAATATATAACAAAAAGGACCAAAATGAAAATTTTTTAGTAGTTTAAGGACCAATACATTGGAAGTTAAAATTTAAGAATCAAAATGAGACTTTCTTATTAGTTTAGGGACTTTATCCTTTACTTAAGGATAATTATATGTGTACTAAAACTTTCACTAAATTTTTAATACCAACATGTGTGATATGTGAGTTGACAATATTTAATTGGTGAATATAATTAATATATTTGTGATAAGTTTTAATACACCATTAAATAGTGCAAACTCAAATACCACATGTATTGGTGTTAAAAATTTGGTACAAATTTTAGTACACACAGTATTATCCTTGTTTTAATATATCATAAACTTTCAAGTGACACACTATTTTGAATCTTTTGTAGCCAAGTTAGTTACTTTTGTGAACTAATTTAGTGGTTTAAAAGTTCTTCACGCCTAAAGCATTTTCTCGATGAGTTCATTATTAATGTAAAATTAACTTTTGTATTATGCATTTTTTTTTGGAAAAATGATAACACATATGACTTTTTCAAAAATAATTTCCAAAATATGATGCGGAGTAAAATACTCAATTTTGTACAATCCATATTAGAAAAATAATAGTTTCGTAATTTTTTTTCCTCTGTTTCCCTCATCTCTTACTCAGTTCTAAGAGCTCAACTTTCCACTCTAGCACTGACTAGTACTTGCCGTTGCCAGTCAAAATGCCAACTGAAGCCAAAATGGTGAGGAGGATATGGTATTTGTCATCATGTTTGAGACCTATAGCGCTGGTGGAAGTGCCAATGAGAGAATTGGAGCAGTCATGGAGGATAAGATTAAGTAAAAGATCATGAGAGAGCAGTGAAAGAGGAGTTCTCTATAATTTTTAATCTCTTTTTTTTTTTTTGGAATCTGCATGGTTTTTTCCTTTTTTCTACTATTTGGTATTATTTATAATGTGTGCATTATTGTTATTGATGTGAAAGAAGAAGAACCAATAATGTTATTGGTAAGGATTTTACTTCTTGGTTTATTTTTTTATATATTTTTATTGAATACCCATTTGAACATTTTCAAGTGAGCTCTGTTTATGACGTCTTGTGATTTTTAATGATTTTTTAAAATTAGGTTTTATTGGGTTTGTGATTGTTTTTTTTTTTATAATTGGCTTGGTTAGGACTCAAATATTTATTTTTTGAAGTTTTTTTTTAACTTAATTCTATGAATAGAAAGCTTGGTTTTGTCGAGGGTGAAGTTCAAGTATTTGAGAAAAATACATATAAAGGATCTAGTACTCTGAAGTTCCTTGATTAAATGGTAATATTGCCTTTAGAGATGCTGGAATCAGTTTATTGAATTTTTAATGTTTGTTTAACGAAAAAGTATTTAGTTTTAGAGCTTTAGAATAATTATTTGATTGTATTTATATTTTAATTGATTCAATACCTAGATGAGGAGTTGCAACTAAAATATAAAGGAAGTCATGCACCACATCACAGTTCATGAGATTGTTATTATCAATAATGGGTGTTCTTGTTATTCATTGAAGTTATTCTATTGATGCGATAATTCGAATTTTTTTTATCATAATACTATTATGTATCAAAATTATTTTAGTAGCTTATGATTCTGATATATTTTGGATTACTTAGGCTTTTGAGACCTTTTTAGGAAGTTAGTACTGGATTATTTTTTATGCATATAGTTGCTCTCTTTATTGCCATGAATTTATGATGTTATTTTTGTCATAATGTTGTTGTTTTATATACATAATTTGGGTTATTCTCGTTTTTAGTATCATATTCTTTTACTTAGCTATAGAGCATTCTGCAAAATAGAAATCATAATGATTTCTAGAAAACTTTCTTGGTTTCTTGCTATTTACTTAGTTACAGAGCATTCTGATAAAGGAAACTACAATAATTTCCATGACTTCCTGTGATTTACTTAGGTACATAGTATTTTGTAAAAATGACACTATAATGATTTCTAGAAAACCGTTGTAGTTTCCTTTGATTTATTTAACTACAGAGTTTTTTTGCAAAAAAGAAACTATAATGGTTCTCAGAAAATATTCGTAATTTTCTGTGATTTACTTACATATACGACATTCTACTAAAAGAAACCAAACTAGTTTCTAAGAAACCTTTGTAGTTTCCTGTGATTTATTTATGAATAAAATATTTCGCTAATAGGAAACCAAATTAGTTTACACGAGACCTTTGTGTTTTTTTATTAAAAACTGTTTATTTACTAAAATATCATTGCATTTTCTAACTCCCAAAATATTTAGAAAAATACCCTTAAAAGGTTGTACGAAATTTTTATTATTTTTGAAAGGTATTAAATTTGATATTATTTTTTAAATGATAGATATAAGTGGCCAAAATTCCTTTTTTTTTTTTTAGCAAATTTATTATGCATTTCGATCCAAAGAATGTGGCAAGTAGAAATGTCAAATAATATTTAACAAACGTTTTGGTAACTCCCGTTCCTTGCTTTTGAAATTGGAGACCTCCCGAAAAAAAAAAAAAAAAAAAAGCACAACGGTGATAAAGAATTCAAAGTCTTAATTAGTCCTAAAGCATGGGAAGAAAGTAGATAAGGGTAATCCCAAAAAAATTAAAAGAGAATCAAGTAAAAGCAAAGAAAGGCTAAAAGAAATATCCCTTAATCCATTATCACACTCCATTCGTCATGCCATTAATATTTATTTTTAACTTTGGAGCCGATTTCTTAATTTGCGCCATTAACGCCTCCACTTTTTCTTCATCTACATACTTGACAAAAAGCAAATGAGATTAAGGGATATTGGAAAAGTGGCTCCTACTTTTGCGCTTCAGTTTGACCCCTGACCTTACGTGACCCCAAATTAGGTACTTTGCTTTTCCCATTGACGAGGCAATTGTATGCAGTGGTCGGGCATGAACCAAACATGTGTGGAAACAGTATTAGAGTACCACTGCATGACTCACTCACATGTCTTGCTTTCAATATAATTAGTATCAAATTTTTAATCATGTGGCTCGATTACTGCTATGAAACTAATTAGATCAATAAAGCATATTAAAGTTCTTTATTGATTTTTTGTGAACATAATTCTAATTTATTTCCCTTGAATTGAAAATTCTCAAAAAGATAGATGTCACTCATTCGTAAAAAGACCGAATTTTCCTAGTGTCAAGTATGTCAAATCTATTTAACAATTCGTCTTGTATTTGAATTTTAAATTATCGATATTTTCTTTATTTACAATGTATATGAATTTATGTTTTTAGCATAGGTCTAATTTCGTTTTTGAAGAGAGAGAATTGTTTAAAAAAACAAAAAACCCTTCAAAGTTTATAGCGGCCTAATTGATTCTTGTTTTTTTTTTTCCCTTTACTGTGGATACTTAAAAACATATGACAAATTTGATTCTCTTTAAAAAGTGAAGTTCGAAAAATGTTTGGACAAAATCGTTAGTCAAGACAAAAAGAAGAGACAATATTAGATGCATCCTCAACAGAGGTTTACGTTTCAAATTAAACTGAATGGAAAAATCTCAAATTCAATATGATTATTTGAGAGAATACAGGGTCAATGTAGCCCACCCAATGGCCAAACCATATTGTCTGGTTTTAGATAATTCCATTTTAGTTAGGCAATATTGAATTTTAATTATATTCCGACCGTTCCATATTATATGAACTGTAGTTATTATTTACTTCTATATTTCAAAGAAAAAAAAAGTTAATTGTCCCATTAATATAGTGCGTGATATATGCATCGATTGTAGCGTTTACTTTTGTTGTTTTTTTGGCCATAGACCATTATGTTTCCTGATTGATTAAATGGTCAAATACAATCATCGAGAAAGGGATCTTAGGGGTCATTCTTTCTAGCTAATTGGATAAAGAAAAAAAAAAACCAAAGAAAAAAGAAATTTAAGCTAATGAATGTCATAAATCATAAGTGAGTGTGATCGTAGGAACGAATACTATTGGTCGTTAATTTCGAATAAATCTATTTTGGGATAAAGAAAGAGTAGAAAAGAACTATAGAATACATGGACTTCTTTTTATGTTTTTTTTTTTTTTTAATCGTTTTGAGAGTATATCTAATACTTAGCACTTTATACAGTGCACTAATAAAAGTGTATATAACTTCTCACATTATTGTTAAGAATATGCAGCTAAGTACCTACCATCAATGCCCCCACATTATTGCTCAAAAAATAAAATAAGAAATTACGCTATTGCTTTCCCAATTTGTTTTCTGGTCCCCAACCACTGAGTTCGGTTGTGAATTAGTTTTTCTAAAGCTCAATTAATTTTGCATGGGGGTTTTGCCCTTTTGGTGAATATGAACCCTAAGAAACTCGTAGAAAAGAAGTTGAAACGGACATATTAAAAAACATAATAGCGTATATTATATTCCCAAAATTAGAAAAGCAAGACTAACAATAACAATAATACCTTAACAAGAATCACTTTGAAACTAATTAAAAGCCTAAATTTGCGGTGTACTCAGTGAATTGGCTTGCGGCTTGGGTTTCATACTCTCATCTATTTAAGGGGTTTCCATCTCCAATTCTCGAAACGAAGGCATAAAGTAACCTAACCTCCAAACAAAAACACACTACATTGGTACTTGGCTTCAAAAAAGTACCAAATGGCATTAAGGGCAACATTGGTATGGCTCTCAGTGTTGGTTTTAGTGGGGAGTAGTATTAGTGTTGAAGCTGACCCTAATTACAGAGATGCTTTGGCAAAATCTTTATTGTTCTTCCAAGGCCAAAGATCAGGAAGGCTTCCGGCTACCCAACAAATCAATTGGAGGACCAGCTCTGGCCTTTATGATGGTCGCCTTGCCAATGTGTGTACCTTCTTCCTACTTGCTTAAATATTCTCTGTTTTGAACTTTCTCTTTTTTATTTACTCTCTTTTTTTTTTTTTTTTTTTTAATTTGGTTCGTTTCGTATTTGTTATTTAAACTAGTTAGGGACTCACACACTTCTTGTAATCAAATTCTGCGTTTTATTATCTAACTATTCTTTTGATTCTTGGATCTTGATTGATTAGTAGTTGTTCATTTTGCGTTGAAGAGAATGATGAACGTTTACTCATGGTCCATGATTACATGTACAATATGTATTGGCAGTTTGGCACCAAACGTGGCCTCATAATTTTCTTTTCCTCTTTTCGCTATGAAACGTGGCCTAATAAGTTTGTTACTGCATGTTTCTTTTTCTTCTTTTAAAGACGTATTTGTGAATATATAATTGTAGAGAAATTAGAGCAGCTATCAGTTTATACACTTGATTTTTTTTAAAATTATTATTTTTTGTAAATACTAGTAAAGATGAAATGAAATTGGTATTTATTTTAATGACTATAAAAAATCGGCCATTCTCCCAAATGAACTTGTATGTTGGCCTTTTTTTTTTTATTTTCTTGTGGATATGTTTTGTCACCAAAAAGTTGATTAGCTAGACAGTCATATGTAGGCAATGCAAATCGAATATATTTGGCCGCTGTACTTAATCATTTCGTCGAAGATTTTTATTTTCTATTCCTTTCGTACTTATTTATTTTTAATGCGTTTTCATACTTAGTTTCCAATTAATACTTTCTGAAAAGGAACGCCAATGTGCTTTGTTTTCGTTTCACGACATGGAATAAAAGATACAATTCAACAGAATGGGGTCCAAACACACACGCATGGCACATGCACATGCGCACAGCACCTCTTGCGTACTTCTCGTTATAATTTTTTATTTTATCCTTTGCTTTAATATGTTATATCTAAACCCAAACAAACAATTACGATAATAAGTGCAATTTTTTTTTTTAAAAAAAAAGTTTGGTTTGTTTTTCTTCAATTTCTTTATCTACTAAATCTTTTTCTATCGAGGCTAAATGATTTAGAGGTTTTTTCCTTTTTTTTTTTAATGTGTACTTATTGAATTGGTTAATTATTATGAATAGGTGGAATTAACTGGCGGATACTATGATGCGGGAGACAACGTGAAATTTAATTTCCCCATGGCCTTTACCACTACGGTGTTGTCATGGGGCACGCTTGAGTACGGCAAGCGTATGGGCCCCCAGTTGCAAAGTGCACGAGCCGCAATCCGTTGGGCCACGGACTACCTTCTCAAGTGTGCCACGGCCACACCCGGTAGGCTTTACGTTGGGGTTGGGGACCCCAATGTGGACCATAAGTGTTGGGAGAGGCCCGAAGATATGGACACGGCCCGATCCGTTTATTCGGTCTCTCCGAGCAATCCGGGCTCGGATGTGGCCGGAGAGACGGCGGCTGCGTTGGCGGCGGCTTCATTGGTTTTTCGAAAAGTTGACCCCCAATACTCGAGGCTCCTGCTAAGCACAGCAAGGAATGTGTTGCGATTTGCAATTCAGTACCGAGGAGCGTATAGTGATTCGCTTGGGTCCGCGGTTTGTCCATTTTATTGCTCATATTCGGGATACAAGGTTAGTTATTGGCCCTTCTATGTCGTATGAAGATTTAAATGATAAACTAATTTGGGCCGAAATGACTTTTTTTTGTACATTTTTTTGAAAATAACATTTTTAAGAGTTTTAAGATATGATCAAGATTCAAAAGTTTTGTGACAAGTCTGTCTTCACACTCTTAAAAATACGAATTAAAAAAAAAATGCAAAAAAAATTCATTTTGGACCAAGTTAGTCCTACCCACGTCCTTTTCTCTCTAATTGAATAAATTAGACCCAGTATTTATTATTATTATTATTTTGTATATTTGAATACATAATTTAAAACTGAGTATCTATCTAAACATATGCTAAAAGACAGCTATTCCCAGTCCAGAGGTCGGATAATAATAGGGGATTTAGGGGAGTACCGCGAAAAGAGAAGGAAAAAAATTGAAAACTCAGACAGTCAAAAATTTGAGTCGCACACTAAATACCTCGTGATAACGCAAAATTATGCTATTATAAGTTACTAGGTGACATCTTGGTCTCATAAAATTAGGTCTCTCACAAAGTCCCTGTAGCAGAGGACTATTTCACCTGATTAACTAGCCAAGTAGTCACCTCATGTGTGGCTATATCATAAATTAGTATGTCACTCACATAATATGATCATGGTAACTATGTCACATAGGTGATTATGTTGAAATTCAAAATTTTCAAATATATGCCAAAATAACCGTATGGTATCTACTTTCTCCTAGTAACGAGTTATTGCGTGTTTATCTCTGTTTTCTTATTGGATTTGGATATGTTTAGGACGAGCTGCTTTGGGGAGCTGCATGGCTATTCAGAGCAACAAATGATGTTTTTTACTTCAACTTGGTGAAGTCTCTGGGAGCTGGCGATTCAACAGACATCTTCAGTTGGGACAACAAATATGCCGGCGCTTATGTGCTTTTATCAAGGGTAATCAAAATTTATGCATGTAAAAACTATGAAAAATCAAATGCGTATAATTATAATGAAGTTTAAGCGCCCAAATGTCAAATGAAATAATTAAATGGTTTGTTTGCAGAGGGCATTTTTAAACAAAGATAAAAACTTTGAGCAGTACAAGCAACAAGCTGAACAATTCATGTGCCGGATTTTGCCTAACTCCCCCTCTTCGAGTACACAATATACTCAAGGTAACATGGGAATTAATTAACTGAATTTGCACCTTAGAAAACACATAATGAGTATGTATTGATTCTGCATTAATAATGAATTAACATTTGGATTAATGCAGGAGGCCTCATGTACAAGCTACCCGAAAGTAACCTCCAATATGTTACCGCAATAACATTCTTACTTTCTACCTATTCCAAGTACATGGCAGCCACTAGGCAAACTTTCAACTGTGGCAACCTCTTTGTCACTTCAAGCACCTTAAGAAACCTTGCAAAGAAACAGGTATATATATATATATATAGCATGATATTATTTCATTTCAACTTAAACTTTAGATTTTCTTTTCCATTAATTTGATTTGTCAAATACTTTTAGGTGGACTACATACTAGGTGTTAATCCTTTGAAGATGTCCTACATGGTAGGGTATGGTCCGTACTATCCGAAAAGGATTCACCACAGGGGATCCTCCTTGCCCTCGTTGGCAAGACATCCACAGTCCTTTGGTTGTGAAGGTGGTTTCCAGCCATTCTACTACTCAGCAAACCCAAATCCTAACATCCTAATCGGGGCCGTTGTGGGAGGTCCAAACCAGAATGATGGCTTCTCAGATGACCGCACCGACTACAGCCACTCAGAACCAGCAACCTATATTAATGCTGCCATAGTTGGACCTTTAGCATACTTTGCTCGAAGCTCCAGAAGTTAAATTAGTTATAGAATCTTCTATAGGAGTTTACTAATTGTAAGAAACTCATCGTGCTTATTCCCCCCTAATGGGGTTGTGCGCCACACCAAAAAAAAAATCATTTGGCGGTGCATTCAGGCATTTTGATTTAGTCAAGTGGTAATAGAAAAATTTGGTAATATAAGAATCCAGTTTGATGATTAAGACAAGACTTGACATAGCATAATGCAAACAATATAACACGAAAATCATTTTTAAGATTAGAGCAAACTAAATAGTACCAGGGAACAAAACGCGAAACTCGGAAAGGAGAGAGAGAGAAAGAGAGTTAGTAAATTAATATTTAAATATTGTCGTTAAATAAAAATATTTAAAAAAAAAAAAGAAAAATGTATTTATAAATAATTAGTATCAGGCTAATAACATTGACAATGTAAAGAATGAAACAAATAATGAGAATAAAAATACAAAAAATCAACTATGAAAAAAAAATAAAAGAACATTGCAAAGACTTGAAAAAAAAAATCGTCTAACTTATCAGGACACATATATTTTAAGTCATAAATAATTTTTTATATTTATATATTTATTAATTATATTAGATTTTTTAGTTCAATATTTTTATAGTCATAAGATCAAAATTTAATAATCCAAATTAGAATAACCAAGTAAATAACATTACTACTTATTGAAAAAGTACCCCTACATACATAAATAACATTACTACTTATTGAAAAAGTACCCCTACATACATAATACATACATAATGTAGGGTTTATTGCACAAATGGTCTTAAATTATCTAATTTGTGGTACTTTGGTCCCCAATATTGGTAACCTATTATTAAATTTTTGACAAAAAAATACGCGAAGTGACATCTACAAGTGTATTTAAAAAATAATTTATAAATTTTAAGTATAAAAATTAATAATTTCATAAAAAAATTCTAAATTTGTTATTCTAAGAATCCTAAAAAATATAAATAATACATCTTTTATTATTTCATAAATTTAACAACTACATCAAAATAAAATCGAAATGAAATTTAGATAATCTATGGATCAAATTATTTTAAATCAGAAACTTTAAGAGCTAAATTGCCACAATGAACTTTGAAGACCAAATTGCCGTGAGTTAGATAGTTTAGGACAATTTATGCCATAAACCCTATAATGTATACAAATAGGCTATTTAACTTTTCTTTAACTTTGACCGCATTATGAAGTTAACTTGCCCTCTTAAACATAAAGCTTCAAAAAGAACAAATTAACAACTTAGTAATTAACTTGTGATGTAAAAATAATTTCTGATAATAAGTTAATTTTGGCGTTGCTCAATAATCAAGAACAGAAGAGCCTAGAAAACAAGTAAGCATGGCAACCCTGGACGGTATCAAGCAGAGGAACAATCTGGCATGACTCTTCAACCGAACGGTCCATCCATTTGAGCACCATAGCTTCTGCAACCTTGGACATCTGATGGTGCAACACCGCAGCACCCAAGGGTCCTACCAAGTTGAGCCTAGTGGCAGCAGATATCACATCTCTCATCGCCGTATACATGTAAGCTCTCTGAGCAGTTGTACCATCCATTCCGAGAACCCCACAAACAAGGCCAAAGATGGGAGCATGGTGGAAACACACAAGTACTTTCCCAGAAGCCGAACACAAAGAGGCGTTCCTCATGGCTTTAAGACAAGGCTGAGTCTCCGAAAACACGGTTGCAGCCACCCTCATAAGCGCGGAGCCTTGCGCTGTGGACGCCTTTCGACCCACTTGGTTGGTTAGCGTGGCATCCAACGACTTGTCTAGTTTGCACCATGTCTCCATATCAGGTGACATGGCTGCGGAATAAACATAGGGGAGGAGTAAGCTTCCAGTGTTGTCCAATAGGTGGGCTATAAAGGTCTGGAGATCTTCAGGAGTTGAGACTAAGCAGGTCTGGATTGCTGCCTCTAGACCAAGAGAATGAGCAAAGCCACCAGTTGGGAGGATGGAATCCAGTAGTTGCCATTGGCTCCATTGTAAAGCAGAGTCTGAGGAAGCAAAACCATTATCGGGTTTGTTGCTCTCCTTGTCTACTTCCATTACATCTGCAAATTGGGCTTCAAATTATGAAACAAACAGAGAAACAAGACAATGAACATTCCATTAATTCCGAGTACTAGAACTTTCGTCTATCGATTAATGTTACCAAGTTAATCACTAAGCAGAAAACAGTATATAGCTACATTACAAAAGAGATGCTAATGTTGTTACGAGCTTTGTTCTCTCCTCTAAGTAATGAAAATTCGCCAAAGCCTGAAAAACAATCATAAAAGACCAAATTACTGGGTCCGCCCAGGAGTGCTCAGTGGCCAAAACCCATTTGGGCAAACTCGTCCTTGACTAGGAAATTTCAATTTCCATGACAAGGAAAGGGAGTGACTGTGAGTGGGTAACTAAGGAAATGGGAACTATCCCACGTCAGGCAAACCCGGTAGAAGGATTGCCAATGGGGCCCACAACATAATATTTTGAATCTAGTCCCTGAGTTGAACATACTGTAATAATTTAGTCCCTTTGGCCCTTCTTGGTCCCTCCCCATTCCTCCTCCTCTCTTTGCGAGGGCAAAGATAGAAAAATACCCCCCCAAAAAAAAAAACGTCTCATTGGGATATCCAAGAAAAATGAAGGAAAAACTCCTTAGGTAATTTCTATTTTTTTTTTCTGCTCTAGTTTTTGAGTTTTTGAATTCGAGTGGGTCTCTTTTTTTTTTTTTTTTTTTCCTACTTTCATACTTTTAGCGTGCTTCCTTATTTGGTTCCCTTTTGATATTCCTGATTCTTCTAAAAATAATTTTTCGAATTGATGATATGTCATTTCTTTCCGAGAATTCAGTGGCTTATATTGGCTTTTGTTTTGTTTCATTGAAGCCTATTCTTAATTGGGTGTTGTTTTGCTTTTGTTTATTACACTCAGTATTCTCTGGTTAATATTAAAAAATAACAATAATAATAAAATTAGAGTAACAAGTTCCTTACCTCTTCGATGTGCACACATAGTTCCAACACTGATTGACCCTCTACTCCCTCTCCCACACAGAGGTGAAGCCTGGACTTGTACTCTGTACCCCCCAAAAAAAAAGTCAAACTTCAGAGAATAAGGAAAGATAAAAGAGGATGGAGAAGAAAGCAGGAATGCCCATTTTCCCTTTTTTAAAAAATTAAATAAATAAAAAATATATCAAAATAGAAATAAATGAAAAGGTCAAGTAAGAGTGGACTATGGAGTCGTTCGGCGCATTACATCAGCGTGTACACGTGGTGGCAGCTTGGTGGCGGTGTTGTTTGATTCCACGTAATTGTTTGTTTAGTTGACCTATCAAGCGCCTCCACGTCATCACGGCCGACTGTGTGTCTTCCCTGGAATCCACTGGAAGGCTGCAGACATCCCCAAACTCATTTTAAATAATATAATATATTTCGATAATCGTACCTAGCTGTCACTGTCCCCTCTCTGACGTGTCCCATACAATTTTTGAATCCATAAACCGAAGGCACAAGAGAGGACATAACGAGTAAAAACAGAGGCTTTTCCGTGTTCATAAGCATTCAAAACTCTTGTAGAGAGAGAGAAGAGAGAGAGAGAGAGAGAGAGAGAGAGCTGAAGCCTGAAACAAAAGCCGTTACTAGAAAACGACATTAGAAGAAGAAGAAGAATGAAAAGAAATATAATAAAGGGAAAAATAAAGACGATGACCAGGAAGACGGTGTCAATGGTGGCCGACTACCCAGATACCAAAGCCAAAATTGGGCTCAATCTACGATTCCTTCTGGGTCATCTCCAAAATTCTCAAAAGCCCTGAATTTTTTGTTATTTGTGGTAATTGATTACCCCAATACCAATCAAAACCCACCACTGTCTCTGCCTGCTCCACATACCCAAGTGGCTCTCTCTCTCTCTCTCTCTCTCTCTCTCTCTGACCTCTCCCACGTGAGTGATTCGTTCCTCTGTTTGTTTTTTCTATGTATGTCCAGCCTATTATTATTTATGGATCTGATAACTTGACCTATTTTGTTTTTTAAATTCAATTTAAAGCTGGGATTTTTGTGCAATTAAGGGAATTTAAATTTTGGGAATTTTAAAGGCGCAGCTTGTGGCCTGAAGTGAGTTGTTGCTTGGTTGTGTTGTGGGTTTATGATTGCCTTATGGGGTTAATTAAGTTGAGGGTCTTTCTTGTTTTTGATGGCTTCACCATCGGCTTTGGTGAAACAGTAGGTTTCTTCTTTCTAGGAATAAAAGACCATTTTGCTTGACTGCTAAGGTAAAGTTGGCTTTTTTTGCAGCATACTCTTCTCTGGATCATCACTATTCCTATTCATATCTATATATACACATTTATATTCTATTTTTAAGTATATACTTTCAACTTGAATGATACAATTAAGAATTCTAAAAGAGAAAAAAAAAATTATGGGTGGTTTAGCTTCATCGTTATTGTATTACCAAAATTTGTAAAAAAAAATTTATTGTACGAGTACACAGCTAAGTCTGCCAGTTATGCATTTTAGCTTTTTTTGATTGGATCAATGTTGCCCATTACTTTAATCAAGTTTGAACGACTTGACGGGATTCAATTCAAACAGTAGAACCTTTTTTATTTGATTTGATTTCTTTTCATGTTTGGACTTTGAAGAACGGAATTAAAGGCAAATTCTTGCCTGTTATTTTGTGCAGGGTTGTTCTTTCTCTCGTTGTTCGGTGATCAGCAGTGGACTGGATTGATGCACAATGCAGAAATCACGTAAAGCTCTTCTGGAAAGAAGAGCAATGGAGAAGACCATCACTCAAAGGAGTCGCTTATATAAGGTCTCTCTGTCTTTGGTATTTGTTTTATGGGGCCTTCCATTCCTATTCAGCTTATGGATTCGTCGTGGTGACGGTCACGAAGGTAAGCTTTGGACTGGATTTTCTTCGTTCTCCCTAGTGGCTTCCTTTGTATATAGTTGTTCAATGTATTATACATGATGTGAGGCACTGAGCTTCTGAAAATACATGGTAGATGCATATGTTCCCTCTGTTTTGTTTATGCACTTTGGTTGGGTCGATACTTCCTTCTGCAAACAGTATCCTTCTAATAATATCTCATGTGTTGGCAAAATTTTGAGCCAGATTTTGTGTTCTTGGAGCAGGAATGATAATTTTCTTATGTAAAAATATGTTTTTAATGACTTTCCTGGAGGATGTGAACTTGTGAGGAAATGTTCCTTCAGAATGCTTTAGAGAATTTCAGGAAACACGTTTAAAATCCGTAAATATCAACATCTGAATTTTTTAGTTATTTTTTCATTAGTGGTAGATTGAAAACTTGCTGCAATCGGTGAATAAAATTTTCTTTATTGTTTTATGAAAAATGTAAATTCTTAACCACACTTTCATTACTATGTATTCTTACAAATACATTACTCATATTCTAATTGTCTCTAAACTTATGATAAGTGTTTAATTTATATGTGCATGTATGCTCTATCCTTTTCTCAGATTCTGATAAAGCTGTGGTAACTTCAGTTGCCATATCAGCTTGGGAAGAAGCAAATAAGCTGGAATGTCGAGAAAACTTCAATCCTGTTGGTATACATCCGATGGAAAACACTAACTCTATCCAGTCTTCCGAGGTTCCATACATAAATAATGCTACATCCAGAACATTGACCGAATCACATGATACTGAAGAGTGTAAAGATCATGTCTCAGCTCAAGAAAGTATAAATAATGTCTCTGTTGCCGGACAGCAACCCGAGGAGTATAATTCCAGTACAGGCACGAAACCTGAAAATGATATCCCAAAGATAGACCGTCTGTCACGTGGTGTGCCACTTGGTCTAGATGAATTTAAAAGCAAAACTTACAGTTCGAAAAGTAAATCTGGAATCGGCCAGGCTGGAGGTATAAAGCACAGAGTTGAGCCTGGAGGAAAAGAACACAACTATGCTTCAGCATCGAAAGGAGCAAAGGTCTTGGCTTTTAACAAGGAAGCCAAAGGTGCCTCAAATATCTTAGGCAGAGACAAAGACAAGTACCTCCGCAATCCATGTTCTGCAGAAGACAAATTTGTTGTTATAGAACTTTCGGAAGAGACGTTGGTCGACACAATTGAGATAGCTAATTTTGAACATTACTCATCAAATTTGAAAGAGTTTGAACTGTTTGGCAGTTTGGTTTATCCATCAGATGAATGGGTCAAACTTGGAAATTTCACTGCTCCCAATGTTAAACTAGCTCAGAGATTTTATCTTAAGGAGCCCAAATGGGTGAGATATCTAAAGTTTAATCTTCTAAGCCATTATGGCTCTGAATTCTATTGTACACTGAGTACTGTTGAAGTGTATGGAGTGGATGCTGTTGAAAGAATGCTTGAAGATTTGATATCTGTTCAAGGTAGTGTGTCCGTGTCTGAGGAAGCAAATGGTGACCAGAAACCTCCTTCATCGAAGTCAGAGCAACCCCTTGAGGGTTACGATATTAATCAAGATATTGCTAAAGAAACAGGACCTCAAATGGTAGCTGGAAACTCTAATGTGAACCTTGAAATTATGAAAAGTGACATGCCCGATCCAATTGAAGAAATGCGTCATCAACAGGTTGGAAGGATGCCTGGGGACACAGTTCTCAAAATACTCATGCAGAAAGTCCGCGCCCTGGACGTAAATTTGTCTGTTTTGGAGCGATACCTAGAGGAACTGACTTCGAAATATGGCAATATTTTTAAAGAAATTGACAGAGATATGGGAGAGAAAGACTTGATGTTAGAGAAGATCAGAACGGACGTAAGGAATCTCCTTGAGAGTCACAGGATCATGGTATGTTTCACACTTTTCTTTTAGAATTTTGACCACAAAAGTTAATACCATTAGCATTATTACAAATATTAATCTGGTAATAACAGTTCAGCATTAAGTAAAAGGCCTAGTTTCATGTTGTAACTTATTTGTTGCCTTTGCAGGCCAAAGATGTTGATGATCTTAGTTCTTGGAAGTTCATCGTCTCCTTACAGATGGATCGCCTGTTTCAGGACAATGCCATCCTCAGGTGAGAAACATGCCATCGATGTCAATTGTCAACAAATTTGTGGTTTCATTTGCTTATTTGTGCCATGACAGTTTATATGGGTGTGTTATGAGTTTGTTTTCTAATTAATGGCATCAAATTTGTGCAGATACGAGGTAGAAAAGGTGCGGGAGAAGCAGATGTCCATCGACAATAAGAATGTCACAATATTTCTTTTATGTTTAATTTTTTCATTATTGGCAGTTGTGAGGCTTTTCGTAGATATGGCGGCTAGTGTTTATAAGGCGTTGAGTGTTGAGAGAACAAGCAATTCTGGGAAATTTTGTTCGATGAGTTCTTCCTGGCTATTCTTACTATTGAGTTGCATCGTTACCTTGTTCATACTGTCACTGTAATTTATGATAATATAGTAGACTGTAGCCGTTTGGCTCCCCATCTTTTTGTGGATGCACAAGTGAGAAAAGAGATTTTTTTTTTTTTTTAAATTTACGAAAGAATTATCTGATAACGAGAACTTCCTCCCTCCAATTCAAATTTGTATTCAAAACACCAGAACAAGGTCCTTTAGTTGGAATGTAACGGGGAAATGTACACATCTAGGACTTTTAATGGCCAAGACGACGTTATTAGGCTCATTTGTGAGGATGATTTTTCAAGGATTGTCATAACTGTAAGAGGAATGTTCTGGGGCACCGTATGTACCCAACATCACATATGTGTATCTAATCATAAGATTTATGTGAGACTCTTTATTAATCATGTTTATTCATCAGAATCATACCGTATTCATAATGAGTTGTGATATTTATAACAATCGTTAAAAGAAAATAATCGCAAGTAGCAGCCATGAACAAGTCATTTTGGCCTGAAATTCACATAGACGGTTCTAATGCCCAAATACCCGATGTACAATAATTTAAGAGGTAGGGAGCCAAAAGCCGTGAGAGGGGTACTGAGAGGTTCTAAAAGTCACGAGAGAAAAATATCACGATTTTTTTCTTTTTCGAAGTTATCTTTTGCACTTGCCAAACATGGCTTAATTGGGCATTTTTCTAAATGACAAGCGGCATAATTTTACAATTTTTTTACAAATGGGACATGAATGGGGACACAATTTAGGGATAGGTGATTTCGTGTTAGCAACAAATGTAACACATTAGTCTTTTAATCATGAATCATAACGGAATCTACATGACTCCTAATATCAGCCAGTTCAGCCCTATTTAGTTCATTCTAATCTAAAAGCAAGAATTATTACCCCCACATTGGATATCAGGAACAATCCCAATTTTAGTTGATTCCATGATTCTAGTTTGTCTTATTGGGTCAGCTTCGGATACTTTCTTTTGCGTAGCATTTAAGAAACATACAGTTGTCTCACGAGGAAAGGTAATTTACTCCCAAACATTGAATAAGAATACTGCCAATTCAATCCTCGAAAAAGCTACGATATGTACTCTATACGTGACCGTGACCGTGACGGTGGCATTGACGTGGACGACCCGATTTCGTGTGTCCAAAATGCGTCCACTAGTTGCAATGCCTACCTCTTTGGTTTCTCTATTGACCCCTCCAACGCTACACTGGTTATTATTGTATTCTTTCGTTAACGGACACATATGTGAACTCGCCATGAAATTCAAGAGCAAAATGTGAACGGCTCTCTTTTTATACTAAGTATTGCTCAATTAGGCAAACTTAATCCTTGGGGGAGAATTTTATGACTCTCTCTTCCTAAGTAAGTCACCGTTTTGGAACTTTCAGGATGTGTGATATATATCATATAATGGTGTGACTTGCGTAAATAATGAATTTAAAATTAGAAAGTTGTGTGACTTTGGAAAAGAGAGCTAGCTAAACTTGGATCGATCGAGTAAAAGATAAATACTATTCTTTGACACATTTATCACATTGGTATGCTTCCTGTGAGCAGCAAGGAATAACTAGTTTCTGAAGAAATGAATCATGCCACAAACACATTAACCAGCACTCTTTAATGATAAGTTGAATTGGTGGAGAAAAAAGAGTGTATAGTGATCATGTGGCCTAATTCCAAGAAGTCATCATCTTTGTCCACATTTATTATTCTATTAGTTCTAGTTCCTTTGGTTATCATCTCAATATGCATTTGCACACTTGGGACTCAAGCCTCTATTTCATGGTCATGGAGATTTGGCATTCTCTTGACTAATAGTACCTACTCTTCACAACTAGTTTTCTCTACGAAATCTAGTCCTTTCGTACCGAATGATGCGGCCGTGGCAGCAGCAGCTCCTCAATATTCTCCATCAACTTCTTCAGAACCTAACAAAACGACTCTTGATCTTCCTCCATTGGTAAGAAAGAATACGTCGGTTTATTAAATGTCGGTCGAGACAACTCTCTCGTTTTTCATTTTCCGACGATTGTTCTTATGAATCTCACTCACTAGGGAGAAAAGCAAGAGAGGGTAGAGAAAAACAGACACAGCACTAGGTTGAAGAATATGGAAGCAAATTTAGCCAGAGTCCGGTCCTCCATTCGAGCTGCAGCTGCTCAAGTTCAGAATTTAACGTCCATTCATGAAGATCCAGACTACGTACCGCGAGGTCCAATATACAGGAATGCAAACGCCTTTCATAGGTATAATGTTATAAGCTATTGATCTTTCTGTCCTTGTAACTAATCTACGTATACAGAGAGAGAAGAGATAACCAAGTTGAATGAGCCTTTAACATGGTGCAGGAGTTACTTAGAGATGGAAAAACATTTCAAGATATATATATACGAAGAAGGAGAGCCTCCAATATTTCATAATGGTCCATGCAAGAGCATATATTCGACAGAGGGAAGGTTCATCCATGAAATGGAAAAGGAAAACATGTATCGAACCCGAGACCCGAACGAGGCTCTTGTGTTTTTCTTGCCATTTAGCGTGGTGATGATGGTTCAATACCTTTACGTCCCAGATTCTCATAGCATGGACTCCATTGGACGTGCAGTGTCTGATTACGTCCATGTCGTCTCTAATAGACATCCTTTCTGGAATCGAAGCCTGGGCGCCGACCATTTTATGCTGTCTTGCCATGATTGGGTAAGCTAGTCATAAGTGAAACAAAAGTCTGTGTCTCTCTGTTACTGTCAAACCTTTTAACTAGTTGATGTTTTGACTCTCATTTTCGGCGGCAGGGGCCTCGAGCATCTTCTTTTGTTCCTCATTTGTTCAACAAGTCCATTAGAGTGTTGTGCAACGCCAACACTTCCGAAGGATTCAGTCCTTCGAAAGATGTCTCCTTCCCAGAAATCCATCTTCGAACAGGGGAAATCGAAGGGCTTCTGGGGGGTCTCTCCCCGGCTCGCCGACCAATACTTGCCTTCTTCGCAGGACGTCTACATGGCCACATAAGGTACCTTCTCCTTCAACAATGGAAAGAGAGAGACCAAGATGTGCAAGTGTTCGACCAACTACCTAATGGCTTGTCCTACGAGTCAATGTTGAAGAAGAGCAAGTATTGCTTGTGTCCAAGTGGCTACGAAGTGGCAAGCCCCAGAGTTGTGGAAGCCATCTATGCGGAGTGCATTCCGGTGCTCATCTCGGATGGCTACGTTCCACCTTTCAGCGATGTTCTGAATTGGAAGTCGTTTTCTGTGCAAGTGCAAGTGAAGGACATACCAAATATCAAAACTATACTAATGGGAATATCTCAATCTCAGTACTTGAGAATGCACAGGAGAGTAAAACAAGTCCAAAAGCATTTTGTGGCCAATGGACCTCCCACGAGATTCGACGTTTTTCATATGATTCTTCACTCTATTTGGCTCAGAAGGCTTAATATCAGAATTGGCGATTAGCTACCACACATTGATCTAGCAAGAGGAGGGAAAAATAACTCTCGTTCTCTTCAATGTTTTGAGATTCTTGACATTATTAGAGGAGTAACAACTTGATTCTTCTTGAAACGTTCTGGGAGGGTATTACTGCTTGTACAGGTATTCCAAAGCAAAACAAACCCCTTTCTTAGTGCCCACAAAACGAGAGGGAACAAAAAAGAGGATTTTGTTTCTTTTAGCTAGCAATAGTTGTCCTAGGTTGAAATTTTCATTTTAGCTGCCATTGCCACCATCTTGAAATGAGACCAAATCTGATTCTTTCTTGCCTGAGTGAGGACACTTGCTATTAACTGCTAACTAACAATTTCGATGAAATTTCTACATTGGTGTCAATATGGTTCCAGATTAGAACAATAACATTAACTGCTCAGATACAAATACCAAGCAGCAAAATGCTAAATAACAAATTCGACAATTTCTGCCTCGGGTAAGATATCTACTCCATGAAAGCAAATGAATCCACGAACGAACACATTTTTGCAACAAATAAAAGCGCTAATTAACATAATACAACGAATAAAATGAAACTGAAGGTCAAATCAGAAGTTTGCACATCACCAGAAAATCAAAAGAATAAAAAAGCATATGGCAGCCGGATGAACCGAGGGTCGTAGTAATTGGAAGAAAAAATATATATCACATTGAGAAATATATTATATCCACCCTCTCAGACAGGATTATCCAACTGTTACAGATCATCAAAGCCTGAACGTACATAAAAATCAAAATCAACAGGAGAATACATCTATAGTATCCAAAAATGAGCGGAGGAATTTGGAAAAAAAAAAAAAAATTTCTAGGTAAACAAGAAAAATTGAATAGAGGAACTTCAGTCTTTTATGTGATATGGCTTTCAAGTATGCCTTGAATCCATCCTCGTTAAACATAAACCATAAGAGCCTGGCACCGAGGAACTTCAGTCTTTTATGTACACACCCTTTCTTTCTTCTCTCCTAAAGATCCTACTGGAAAAATCATGATTCTGTGCTGAGGAATCTCACCCACCAAGAATGCAGTGAAAACATGAATCGTCAATGAACATCAGTCACCCATCTAAAAATATTTGTGTCCCGAAGAACCAGATTGTGGTGGTGGAGGTGGCAACCGATTAGGAGTACGACGACCGCCAGAGTTCGGTCCAGAATTAACATCACCATTCTGTGCTGGATCACTGTAATGTCGACTATGACCATTTGATGAGGATCTAGAGTAGTCCCCGTAAGAGTTGGTCTCAACAGGGCCATTGGCAGCAGCATCAAATGCAGATCTCCAGTCATCACCAGATGGACCACCAGTTCTTGGGCTACTTTCTGTAAAGATGAGGACATAAAATGTCAAAATGCAAGATTACAAGGAAAGTAACTTGTCTCCCATAAAAATCAATGAAAATATGATGCAACTAAAATTTACACCATCTTTTCAGTGGATCTATCGGATCAGAATGAGTTAAATAAGAACGGCAACTAATTACATACCAGCTCCACCACTACCCCCACCACCACCATTGGACCAGCTGGAGGCAGCAGATGCTCGGTTGTCATGGATGCTGAGTTGACGCGTTAGCTTGGAAAGGAGAGAAGATTGTTTCTGGTACCGTTCCCTCCGACGTTTTACATTCTGATCCTCTTGAAGTAGTTCCTCAATTCTTGCTGTGCTTTGAGCACTATCAAAACAGGAAAATAATTAGCAACTATTACATTATGTATTCACACAGGATCGGCATCTTTATAAATACATGGAAATATGAAATACAACATAAAAGAGAATTCCTATTATTGCAAAAGTCAAAAATAATTGCCAAGGCAAGAAAAATCAACCTGACAGAGCTATACAACTGATTCAGCATATCTTCTTTTGCTTTTTCAACTTGGCAAAGAACAACAGCCTGCTCAGCCAATCATGCAAAAATTGTGTTAGCCTTCTTTTGAATTATAGCAGTCTACACATCATAAGACTAACAGACAAGGACGAAAGCTCAACTTCAACATCACAACCTTACCTTAGGCACATTAGCACCCAAACTGTTCAAAACTGCTTCAACATAACCACGTACTTCTTGAGACATCCACCGAAGTTCTTCTTCAGGATCAGCAGGTCTTCGAGCCATTGTATCCTTCAAAGAGAGATCAAGATAAGACTAAGTTACTAACACCCCTCATATTCAGTAGAATATAAAATACGGAAATGATAACTGAAAAATAAGATCATCAGCTTCCTTAATATTAGAAAAGAAGTTGAAGAAAAAGAAAATACGAAATAAAAAGCTTTTAACAGTGATTTTAAACAGTAGCAGAAGTCATTAGCTCACCAGAGAACCATCAGAAAGACTTTGTCGCATGGCAAGACCCCCTTCATTGGACACACCTCTTCCCCCTTTAGAAGGTTGAATAATGTTTCTGATTTTGTTTATCCACTCAACCTTGTCAGGCAAACTTTCTGCCTTCAAGACAACAGCACTGTGCGCTGCGAGATAAAAATAAAACCATAAGCGGAAAGAAAACACATATAAAGTCTAAAAACCAACTGCTAGGATTACAAAAATGTTCTAAGAGAAGAAGATACCTTTCAGTACAGTTTTATATGGAACCTTGCTCGTAATTTTGAAGACAAGACTGGCTTTTCCAGAATCTGGTCCATTAGCCTTTTTATCCTTTGAACTCTTTGAAGCAGGTTGTTCTTCTTCATCCGAAGCTTCTTCAATGATACATTCCTGAGAAAAAGAAAATTACCGCATTGATGGTTAAAGGTGCTGACACAAACATAACCTCTATTACATTATACATTCAGACTTCCAACCACTATTACTGGGCAGGCACATGTCATGCATGTAACACTGAATTCATTTTAAACATTTAGCTGATAATTTTATATGTCAAAAATATGCATATCTCTGCAGGCATCACGTTTCTAAGAATAAGAAAATTTGTTTCTCAATAGTTGGTTTTCTTGCCAGAGATTTATCATATTAACTTTTGTTCCATATATTGCACAAGATAAATCATTAGCCCTTCTAACATTTTAAGCATCAAGTAAACTCTAGAAATCAGAAGAATTTCTCTGTACCTCCAAAGTGATTACACCACGGAAATGTCTTTCTTCTTGCTTCTTAGTGTAACCAAGCTGCAAATTAAATCGAGGTTAAAGTAAATGCACAAACAGCATGACATTTGAAAATTGTTGGTCTCCCAACTGAAAGTACAGTATTTAAAACATGTAAAAGGTGTAAGAATATGATTCATTTCCAAGATCACGGGACATTTATACAGGTTATAAGAATCATGTGGGTGTGGAACCCATAGTTTACAACCACCATACGATGGAAGAAAACAATATAACTACACACTAGTTGAGAATATAAAAGACATACATATTCAATTACCAAAATGAACAAATCACTAGATAAGATTATAAGGGCGGCTTCACCAGCTTGAATTGGAGGGATAAGGGATTCACTCAATAAGATTCAAAAGTAAAATTTAACTTCCAACTACAAAAATACCAATAATAGTTTTTTTTTTTTTTAAAAAGGCAAACCCGGTTGTTGGGTAGTGGTCAGAACCAGAATAGTACCCAATGAGAACTCCGAAATATGAACATATCATAAGATTAAAATTTTTCTCATTCAGAATTAACGGACCTTCCCAGTCTTTTCATTCAAAACAAACCATCGCTTGCTCCATCCATTAGTCTTTGCACTTTTCTTTAGTAAAAAACCTGCAGATAGCAGAAAAATAATACTTCCATTACTTAACAGCACTCGGCATATCTTGCTAAGCAAATACCAATACCCATCAAGAGGCCACAAGATAATATCATATCTTACGCAACTAGTATAACCTTTAATTTAATTAAATTTTTTTCCCTTTTACAAACCTGCTGTAATTTCTCCTTCAGGACCAGCAGTCTTCAATCCAGAAGCCTCTGGTGCTTCTTTCTCTGCCTTGTCGGATTTGTCCTTCAGTGATTTCAAGCTTCCACCAGTTTGCTGACCACCTGTTTGCGGACTAGTTGCCTAGTATAGACCACATCAAGGACAGGAAAATTAATTGATGCACCATGGACATAGGACCAAGTATTCACTCAATATTCCCATCCTCCAACACTCAATCAATAGGACCAGTATAAAATTGATATCCTACCCTGTTTAGTATTGCTGGCTCTGCATCTTGTCCTTTTTTAGAGGATCGATTTTTGAGCTCCTCTTCTCGGCGCTGTCTCTCCATTCTGAAGTAAATAAACAAATGAATAATCAGATAGGCTCCACATAAAAAACTCAAAAAAGACTCATTACAGACTAAGCTAAAGTGAACTATTGGGTCCACAAGCAAATTTTCCATGTTTTCACAATCAGGCAGAACATATCTTACACAACAGGACAACTAAACCGGAATGTCAAAGTCCTAAAAGCTACATAACAATGCCAAGATGATGAGCATACATACGAGACAAATAAACGGCCCATTCCATGCTATAAAATATAAACATTTTTGAGTTCATGATACCAGCACTGCACATATCAGTATTTCACAGAACCTTATCATACTACTGCCCAAATAGCAAGACTATAATACCTCCTTTGCACTAAACGAATAAAGTGTTGGGGAGGAACAAAAGCTCGCTCCATATCAACTAGTGCAACCACCATTTTCTTTGCTTCATTCTTGAACCCATCTAAAGCAGAACTTGCAATTGCCACAACCTAGTCATACATTTAAAAACTTTTCAAAAACCAGTACAACCACAATGCAATCACAATGATACATAGCATTTGCTAAAGAGTATAATGTACACAAAAATAAAGCCCATACCTCCCTCTTAAAAGGAGGATATCTACCAAGACCAGGTGTAGCATTTGCAGCTGCAGAAACAATATCTACTAGGACGCGGTGTACCTTTTCAATTATCATCAGGAACATCATTAGTTGTAAGAAATTTACTAGAATTGACAGAATTAACAAAGTTCATACAGCAGCAGTGTATAGCAATATTGAGTTTCTAAAAATAAGTTTGTGAAACACTTTTGTTTTAAAAAATTCAGCCACCATAAGTAAGTGGAGTCATAACAACAAGAAGAAAAGGGATGTAATGGAAAAACGTGAAGCTACAGCCTCAAACACGGCACTACTGACAGGCATGACATAGAAATACATAAGTTAGTCAACAACGAAATGAGTCATAAATTAAACATCTATTACTAGATGAATAGTTGGAGATCCAAATGAGTGCAGCTGTAAAATATTCAAAGATACCAATTGCAAAATTACAGAAAGAGAACAAAAGATAGAGGGCTTTTCAGAACGCCAGGTTAAAAAATTCAACTTCTAAAAACAAAAGATAATGAATTGCTAGGGTTACCTCATCAACACAAAGACGTGCTGGCTCTTTTGCAAGCTCCAATACACCTTTTATTAAAGATCTTAAACCCTTTTCAGGGGATATGAGATATGGCTGATAACCATCCGCTTCTAAAACAATCTGATATAAAAGAATATAAAAGAAAATAAAAATAAATTAGTAATAGTTGAAAGTCGTGAAGAGAAAAGATAAAAAAATAAATAAATAATAGGGCGTTTTAGCAGTCTGGCAATAATGCGTACTCTCTTCACATTGTTGATATCAAAATGTCGGTCTAATGGAAGCTGCTTGATTCTATTAGGAAAATTTCCTTCAAAACTGGCAACAATTTTCCAACCAGAACCCTGCAACAAAAGTTCGTTATACAAAAATTGGCAACAATACTTATTCTTCAATTTTCAATTTTATATGTTAATTAAAAAAAAAAGGAAAAAAATATAAATGGAAGGAAATAGGTATGACAAAATAGAATAGGTAGTGATTAATGTGAAAAAAAATAAAAGTACTCACTTCACCACTTGTTATGTGTTGAAGAAACTTATCCTCAAATTCACGGCAAAGCTCCAAAGCTATTGCTCTGGTGCCCTCTGCACTTTGCACCAATTGCTCACCAAGTCTAACTAACTCATCCTGAACTATTTGAGACTTGCCTTGTAACCTGCAAAATGTAGACGAATGGCAGCAATGTGAACTAACAATCAAAGAAAGCAAAAAAAAAATGCAATTAGTTGAGATAAGGCAAGAACTGAATCATAACATCTTATTAGGAATAAACAATTAAAAAATTACCACGTTCAAATCCAACTAAACTCATAAAATAATATCAGTAACATTGTTAAAAGGTACATAAAAAATAATCCAACTAGAATGTGGAAAAAAATTACCCAGATAGGAGGCTTGGAACCCGGACTTTCATACGATTGCGAATTTGCTGGGCTAAAGCATCCACCAATGCTATTCTTCCAAGCTTACTTTGAGGTGCTCCAGTCAAGATAGACTTAAGACTTTCACTCTCAGCCCGCCATGCTGTTTCTAAAGAATTCTCAGAACCAACAGAACCAGATTGTGATGTAGCTATTGAAACTGACTGGCCAATTAATGCAACCCAGGGCATGTCAGCCGCCTTTGATGGCCCCTGATTTAGCAGAAGAGCCTGAACTGCAGAAAGAGCTTTCTGGTCTGAGGCAGCTTGATCTATTTTACTAATTACACCAACAGTTCTTGTACCTGTAATCAACATCAGAAATCCCTATTAGCACCTAAATCTGTTAAACAAAAAAGTAAACTGTGAGATGAGATAGACATGCAGGGAAAGCAGCAATTCTGGGACATAAACCCTCAGATGAGCACATCCTCATGGACAGAAGAAAAAGATCCAAGGCACACACAAACATTTCAGAACACTCGCATGAGGGCAAAGAAAAAAAATATGGGAAAGAAACAGGAAGTGTAATTTGAGTGCGAGGGGGAAAGAAGAATAAGAAAAGTATATAGCAATTTTACCATCTCCATCATAGTCCTTGGCAGCTCTGAGGGCTCGAGACGAAGCAACTTCAGGTGCTTGAGAAGCAGGAATTACAACTAGCAATATTGCATCGTTGTGCTCAGCATATTCACTAACCTATGTAAGGACCATTAGAACTTCACTAAATAATTTTTCATTTTACCAAAATCCATAAAAAGGTGCACACATGGGGCTCTCATTAAAGATATTTTTCAAAAAAAAAAAATCCCAGGAAACACATCAAAGAAGAGTTGAAAGAGAGTTATTATGTCACCCTCAACTCCAATCTACTTCTAGAAACCCCTTACCAGAGATTCATCCATGACCCGCTGGTCCAACCCAGGTAAATCAATCAATTTGAGGGGAGGTGCTGAAAAATTTAGAAAATGGAAGCAGTAAGAATTGGCAACATTGTATGAAGCATAGAGTTAAAACAAAAACTCACATTAAGAAACCAATAAATCGCCCAGTAAAAACAAGCACCCTAATGTTGCATAAAGCACCAAACATATTTATATTCACTAACTAATATCCAACCAGAAAATACACATTACAAAGTATTGACTGACAGTCTATAAAATTCAAGAAACATATCACCTAAATTACTGCTGAACTACATTCCCATGTTAATCAAGACAGCCATATTTTGATTTGCAAATTTTCCTAGTTCATGTGAGTCCAAGCAAAATTTACATGTAACCTAAGCCTGACTTCCTTTTTTTGTCAGAAACACGAAGCTAATCCAACTCTCAGTAATACCAAACCATATAACTTAACATATTAACTTACAAAAACGTGATCATAAAGAAGAAAAACTTAATTTAGAATGGTTGTTAAAATCAAGTTCAAAGAATTGCTCTTAAAATAAAAAAAATCAACAAGAATAACTGACAATTGAAAACTGAATGCTGGTGAAGAAGAAAACTGAAGGCTATTGATATGTCACATCAGGCTATATTAGTCAAGAACCAACCTGTACTTGTCCGTAGTTTTAAATATATTTCATCACGGCTCTTGCCCGAAGAACCCTTACTCAACCTATCTTGCAGAGAATGACGTAAAGCACCTGAAAAAAAAAATATAATAATAATAATAAGCACATAACAACAGAGGCAGAGATCCCAAACAAGGGATAAAATAAGAACGCACTTTCATATGTAAATTCCTAAAGTATCCATGACATCAAGGATGATCTATCCATCGTAAACCAGTTGTATCAAAGGGAGTGAAACAGGTATTGACAAGTTTATCACCTAAGCATTTATTAGAGGCCATCCTCAAAATAGAAAATTTCTAGTTACAGCTAGATTTGTATTTCCAGTTACTGCTAACTTGTCAAAATTGATCTCTAATACACAACAACATCTCACAAAACATAAGAATGGTAGTCAGCTGAAAACGAATTTGAAGTCACTGACTTGCAGAAACTTGTTGAGATTTGTTGTCGATCAGCATTATAATTGATTTGCTGCTCAAAGCACCATCCCTCTGTAAATCAATGCCAATGGGAGCTCGAGTAGCACCATTTTCACCAGTTGGCTGAACAAACATAAAAAGATAGATTATAACGAAATAGAAGTTTAAAGGGGTGCTACCAGATAGAGCGTCCATGCAAAATATATGTTTTATAAGAAAAACTTAACGAATCCAACTTACCAAAACAGGATGTCCAATTAAACTGTTCAAAACTGCTGATTTACCAGCACCCTAAAAACATTAAGCACCAACAAATACATAAGGAAACAAGTTACTCAAACAGCATAGAACACCAGAATAGTCCACTTTTGATGTTCCACTTTAAACTATCCTCAAACAGCTCAAACTTTGTCAGCTCAAATTACTATGAGACCAGTATTTTTTGACAAAAACAACTACTGGGGCCATCGGTGGATTAAAAAACGGAAGATATAAAAATGGTCGCCCTAACTTATAAAACTTCCCCCCAATTCATGATAAAGGCCACTGCTACTGTTTACTGGACGAACCACGTTGTGACATCAAACTTATCTCATGATAGAACAATACTTGGCCAGACTACAATAAAACGAAATATACCAAATTGGAAACTTAACCACACACAAATACTAGCGAAGAATATAAATGATCCACATCTTAGACAGGTAGAATATTGTCTCTGCGCTCCCCAGTCATTCTTCTAACCATAAAAGTTACAAATGGAAAACCCACCTCAAAGTCGGAAGCATCTATCAATATTAGAATATATGGACATCACTCGAGATCCAGAACAGACCCAGATGCAAAGATCTCTATCACTCCAAAACCAAAATCTAACCTAAGCCTAAAAGAATCAATATAGAGCAATCGAAGGCACAAAACCCCAGTTGCCCAACTCACTAATACAAACGAACCAAAACAAATCAAATCGATGTGATAAGAATCGAAACGGAACGGGTTCGCTTACAACATTGCCGAGAGCCACAACATTCAGGAAAGTGGAATCCCGTCGCGAGGAACCGCCGGCGGTGGAATTCTCGTCCACGTCTTCGTCGGCGAGCAGAGCAGTGGCTTGGCGCATCGAATCGGAGAGCTGCGACAATTCCTCGATCGCTTCCATGGCACTAAGTAATCAAGATCAAAGATCTAAAATCGAATCCGATTTCGAGAGAGAAGGATAGATCGGATCGATCGAAATCGAAACCCTAGAGATTGGGGAAAATGGATGAGATCTCCGAGAGAGAGAGTGAGTGGGTGGGTGGGTCGATTTCAAAGGATTTGAGAGAAATTCAAAAGAGAAGAAAGAAGGACCCAAAAGAAATGTAATGAAATGAAATGAAATGGTTTTTGTAATGATGCGAAGAGGAAATGTTGAGAAGAACCCCTTCTCTCTCTCTCTCTCTCTCTCTCTCTCTAAACTCTATCTCCCACTTTCTCTCTTCTCTCTCTTGCGTTTTGAATGTTTTCGCAACTCCTCCTTTTTTTACTTTGAATTTTTTGGTTTTTTAATATTTTTTTTAAAAAATGGTTATTTTTACGGGATATCTCAATTCTCTGTTTCTTTTCAAATTTAAAACTTCTGTCTTCCTCTGTTTGTTTACATTTCAAGTTTTTCTTTTTTTCTTTTTCACATATGTAATTTATATTTATTATAGTAATATATATATAAATAATTTATTTCCATTTCTAGTTTAAATTGGGTAATGACTAATTTCCCTATTTTCTCTGTTGTTATTTGTTTACGATTTGGTTTTCTTTGTTTTTTTTGTCCTTTCGTTTCTTCGCAAACTTTATTGCTAAGCAAAACAGTGCAATAATCCGAAGAATATATCTAAAATAATACTTTACAAAATCATTGTAATATTTTTAAATAATCTTCAAGGAAATATGAATTACGTAATAAGGTAATTCTTTTTTAAAAAAAATCCTTCTCATTTTACTTTAATGAAAAGGGAACTATTTCTCTTCAATATCAAGAGTAGATGGTTTTTTTTTTCGTTTCTTTTGGTGAATAATAGTAGATGTAGTTAACAAAAAGTTATCCTTCAAAAACTGTTTAATATACTCTATCTAAAATGGATGCCATTAGCTAAGACTAGGAGATGCAACAAGTTAATTACAATAAGAAAGAAAATAATATCTTATATTATAAAAAAAAAAAAAACTTAAACAAGTGTTAATTAGAAGAGATTGTGGTTTTCTTTTTGAAATTTAAAGTAAAGAATGAATATTTGTTTGTATACGTGTTTTTTTTTATTTCTTTTGGTTAGACAAAAAGATTTGTAGATTTGATGTCAATTGGGAGTAATAATGAAAGAAGTGATAAAGAATGGTACGTTGGCATGGTTTTGGACGGTGTAACGTTACTATATAAAAGAAAGAGAATGATTTCTCTATTTGTTTTGTGATTGTCAACACGGACGGTCGGTGCGTGCATTAAAAAATAAAAGCAGTAACTGTGTTAATGCCTTTATGATTATGGTTTGTTTGTCCTAATCTTTTTGTAAACCGAACTTTATTTTTCAGTTCAAATTATGGGTCACATTAGTTTGGAGGGCTTTGCCTTTGTATGTAGCTGAAGCCTGAATTCAACCGAATAGGAGATTATTTGTTCTGTTGCACTACTACCACATCCACGAAAAACAAAAGTTAAAAATACCAACTACATTTCAGAAATAAGATGACATAAACATTTTGCCATGCTGCAAACCTTTCCCTTAAAATAATAAATAATACATGAAAAAAAATAATCCTACAGATACTTATACTACTCATTTCTAGTAAGAGTAATTAATGTTTAGCAATTGGTAAGTCCAAACCATGACATCCCACATTATTATCGTTATTATTTTTTTCAAAAATTAAAAGAAATTCCGTGACACCTTCGCTTGAATCCTTCCCATCAAAATAAGAAGGAAAAGTGGAACTTTCGCTGCTCAACGGTGTTCTAGAAAAGTATCAAGTTTGAAAATGACTAGAATTGTCAAAAAAAAAAGTCAGCCAAATTTAGGCAATTTCTACGCGGTTTAATCTTCCGTATAAAACTTCGATAGAAGTAATTTAGCTACACACCACAAATATAGAGGTTCAAATGAAAATTAATAGTTTTTTTTTTTTATGTCAAATACAACTTTTGGCAAGTAAATTTTTTAAAAAATATATATTGTATTTCTATCATATTACAGATAAATAATAACGTTAGGCAATTGAATAACAATCAATCAAACCATTGGATTCAAATGTAGATAATTTTTTTTACTGATCCACAAAGGGTATAATTAGAGTTTTAACAAAGAAACATTTTTCGTCCTTTCAAATTATCCTCTCTCACTACATGAGTAAGCTCTTTCAATTATAATGATGGATCTTCTATAAAAATCTTTGACCAATAAATTCCCTCGCAAAACCTTATCTACATTCTCCCACTTTCTCGTTCTTTATGTTCTGAATGCTTTTGCAATATTCTCTTTCTTTTATAACTAAATAGCCAAGTTATATGTATTTACATATTAGCATATTTATTTATATACTAATTTTAGCATATGTACAAAATATATTAATTTTTATACTGGGTACCTTATATTTATACTTATATACACACTAATATATTAATTATTTTGTTACAACACTGAAAAAAAGGATATATACTTTAAATAAGCCCCAAAAATATACATTTTATATCCACAATATTATTTAAGGAATTTATCACTTCTACGACATGCATTTGATATACACACTACTATATCAGTAATTTTGATTTCAAGTCTAATTCAATGATTAACTATTTTTTTTTAATGAAGAGTAATTATCTCATTTCCACCATATGCTCTATTGATTTTTTTTTTCTTTGTTAATGTTTCGCCCTTTTTTTTATTTCATTTTTCGGCAAGCTCAGTTGCACAATAAAAATAGGTTAAAATAATTTTTTTTTAAATTCATGGTATTACCTTCTACTAATTTATTTATTTATTTAATTTGTAGTTCTATAAGGACAACTTTCAGATAGGCAAGATTTAATGACAGTGTGAGGGAAGTATTAGTGGCACTCTTGAAAAAAAAAAAATATTGATTGTTTTGTTTGGTCTCGACATGTCTAAGATTACTCTAAAGACCATTATCCATAGATTATATGTGGATTCTTCATTTAGATCAGTGAAGTGGAGAAGAAAAAAGAAAAAAAAGTTATACACGGTGGAAAATGACTTTCGAGAAGTGCACTTTCTAAACTGGTTGATGGGAAATGCGAGTCTATATTATTAATAGAACTTGTCTATAGGATAGTTTTCCTCTATCCTATGTAAACGAGTTGATTAATGCACAACTATGCTTGAATTGTCGAGCTTTATTGATTTTTTTTAAAAAAAAAAATTATTTACGATCATATTTTTGTACATCTAGTCGACTAAGAAATAACTTCATTCATCTAAGAGAAAATGACATATTGTTATAAAATGTTGTCATTTGACCGGAAGAATGTTGAGATTATGAATCGTAACCTAGTAAAGAAGAAGTTCATTACGTTGTTATTAGGAAAGACTATCAGCCTTTTGTGTACATAATTGAAGGGGACCGATTGAATTATTATTTAAGATTGGATTAAACTGGATTGTATTATTATTAGTATTATATTGCATTTGGTGCCCTGGTCTAAACTGGATTGTATTATTATTAGTATTATATTGCATTTGGTGCCCTGGTCTAAAGAACTTAACTAATAATCCTGTGTTTGTGTTTGGTTTTTTTTTTTTTTTAATAAAGTGAGGTTTAATTAATGACCACTATTTACTACAAATTTAAAAGAAAATAACACATACATTGTACCAAAGTTTGAATCTCTAACCCCCAAACTCACACACATCTCTCAAGTCTTGAACCAACTGAGTTAGCATGAGTTGGAAAAATAAGTGATCTTGTCGATGGTATTTAAATGAATATTTAAATAAATTAAATTACAGATTTTATTTATAATTATAAATTCAAATAAATAGTTACATTTGCTCTCTTCTACTTTTTTATATATAAAAATCATTCAAATAATTTAGATAAAGAAGAAAAATCAAATTCTATTTTTATTGAACGCAATTAGGTTTACTCTTGTGCTCACAGACCCGAGGCCTAGAGATTATAATACCCATTATCACACCTTTCATTCAAAAAAAAAAAAAAAAAAGCAAACAATCCAAAGCTTCGTTTCTTTTCTCTCTCAGGCCAAAAAAGAAAACCATTTATTTTTTCTTCAGAAAAAGAAGAAGTAATTGAAATTTTCATTGTTTTTCTTCACGTCACATATAAAACATATCTAAGTCCACAAAAAAAAAAAAACGAAAAAAACATTCAAAAAAAGCTTCCTAGAACAAAAGGAAAAGAAAGGAAAAAGGAAAGCAGATAAATATAATTCATGGATATAACAATTCAATATAATTTCAGAAAACAAAACCCCAAAGAAATTTCTATCAAAACAAAAATCCAAAGAAGTTTCTTTATCCATGTAAGTCTTGGGTCAATTCCTTCCAAAAAAAAATCTTGGGTTAGTTTGTAATCTTAAAGAAATCTAAAACATTTTTTTTCTTATTCGTAAGAGAAAAAGAAGCAAAGATAAAGAAAAGACCAATAAAACTGACTCGTGAGAAATATACAAAACAGTTCTTGAATCTTTTCTTTCTCGCAAACATTGAGGCGTTGAAGACTTAGTGGGAGAAAGTAGCAGTTCAAAAGGTAAAAGAAGACCTAACTTTAGGGAAAAATTACATGGAAAAATAGTGTATGGAGTCTGACTTTAGTCCTAGCTTCTAGGGTTTATTTTAACCCATCCTCCCAATGGGTCACTTTTATTCCTCACCAAGGATCTCAAATTGGGCTTGGATTAGTTTGTCCGATGGGTAGTGTGGCAGCATCAAACACAGGACAAGACGAGTATAGTCCAGTCCCATGGGTTGTCCAGTGCACCAAACGCGTCGTATGAGAATAGTTGAATGCTTAAGGAAGATTTTGTCTTTCTTTTTAATAATTATTATTATCATTGTATTTGACCTTGTCCACATTGTTCAAATGAGCTTGAATTTATACTAGGTGATGGGTATGCAAGGCCAATTTTAAACTTTCCTTCTTCTTTTTCGTAAATAGGTTATATTTTGTTTTATATTCCATCATGAAGTTTAAATTAGGTCAAAAATAATAATGATCCACATATCTTTAGAAAATATTGTGAAATATGACACAAGATAGTGTATATATGTATATATAATTGCTAACAGTTAAATTAGATATCTAAATCGGCTCTTATACAATCTAACTTTAAAAAAAAAAAGAGGAAAAAAAATAATAACTAAAATGGTATAAAAAGTTGATAAAAATTTATAGAATAATTAATTGTCAGCTACATAGAAGGATTAACATTTATGTTAGCTACATGAAAGTATTGATATTTCTTTGTTTTCAAATATTTTAAATTTTTTTAGAAAGTGCAAATAAGTAAATTATTAGAAAAATATTACGAAACAATTTTTTAGATATTGAAAAAATTGGATTTAATGCTTGTTATTCAGTACTATCCTATAAGTTTGAAAACTCTACCTCGGATGCCCCAATTTTTTTTTCAAAAACCAAAAAAATAAAATCAAAGGGAGTTTTTTCACATTTCCAAAACCTCAAAAGTTTCATATAAAATAGTTAAGAGATAATAATAAAACTAGCCCATGGTTTCAATGAAATGCTCAACATATTCCTTCAGTTTTTATAAATAACAAAAATATCCCTTTTGACTACAAATTAATATAAATTTCACCGCTGTAACTTATTAGGTCAAAACTAACAAATAAAATGTCAAAATTACTTTCTCTCTAAACTTGTAACAAAACAAATATTATTTAAAGAATAATAAATAGTGTTCAACAAAAAATAATTA
>JXTB01000582.1:37822-80211 GCA_002914805.1 Parasponia andersonii | reverse complement strand
AATGAGACGAATCCAACGAGTCCCATTTGAGGTCAAACTGTGGCCAGAATTGTCGCCGGTGACGAAAACTCCTCTGCGACCTCTTCTCCAGCGACGGCGAGCTCCCCCGATGGTTGTAGCTGGTCAACGTCAGCTCATTAGCAGTGCTGGCGAGCTCTGCTGGCAGTTCATGCAGCTGGATGATGGCGAGAGGCGGCGGCACCTCCTTCGGTGGTCTTCGGCCGAGAGGGAACCGAGAGTGAGAGAGAGAGCGTTAGCGGGGGGGAGAGGGAAGAGAAATAGAAATGACAAGGTCACATCACCCTGTTTTAATGGGGACTGAGCAATTTTATAAAAATTGCACAATAGTCCCCAAAATTTCAAATGTCTTTCAAATTAGTCCCCCAAAATTACAACTTAGTCATTCTGCACAAGATATTTGTAAATTAATCTCTATTATTATATCTGAAAAATTAATAAAATGTCCAAATTACCTTCGAAAATTTTGGGTTTTTACAGTTGGATTAATTTGCAAAAGTCTACAATTCTAATGCTTGCCTTTGCTTTTGTCTCTTGTATTAGATCTATCTTGAGCTTTACCACTGCCATTTCTCTCTCTAAATCTACTATGCGCCACCAATGCATCACTTGAATAACTACAACCATTTACTTTCCCACGTGACTCCTCGACTATCAAAATGGACTATGTAGATTCGTGGTTGAGATCCGTATCTTTAACAATGTTCATAATCAAGGTATCTCAAGATTCCGACATTAAACAAAGCAATAGAGTAGGCCTTTCATTTTTCTCAATCTCTCACCCAATGCCGTTAAATTACTATTATCAGAGTATTAAACTCACTTAAATTCTTGTAGAAAAGAATGAGGTTGTAGAGCTTCTTTCATAGGAAGATCTTATTTGACATTGATTTTTCTTTATATAGATTGGGAATTTGTCCAATAAATCTTTAGTGTAGTTTTCTCAGACACGTTGAACAAAACCACCTTATTTAGTGCAACATAAATATTTGCCATGGCCTGCTCGTCTTTCTCATCAGACGCTTCATTTTTTATCTCTTTTAGCTTCTTTTCCTTGCCCTTAGAGCAACTGCACACCCATTCTTTGTGAGAATCATCTGCATCTTTAATTTTCAAGCAGGATAGTTGGAGCCGTTGAATCCTAACATCTTAAATTTGCTAGAACTCGAAGCCGTCGTCTTTGATTTTTATAATATTTTACATTTGATTGCGCGTTGCAAATTTAATCTCAAGCTTTATATACCACTTGTTGCGTGTTATTGTAGAAGCACGCTCACACACAATCACTAAATATCATCTAATACGTCAAAGGAAATAAGAGAAAATAAAGAACAGGAAAACATGCAAATTTAACGTGATTTAGATATAAAACATAGTCTACTGGAAATATTATGTCTATTGGCCATGCATAGCTTAGAATATATCTTCAATGTATTGAGGAAATCACACAAATATTTATCACTTTCTTTCTCACAGATTTGTTCCCACTCTCTAAAAGTTCACTTTCCTATTGACTCCTACAATTATATTTATAGACTTATAAATTAGAACTAGAATCTCACTCAAACTAGAAATATTGCATAGACAAAATATCAATCATAAATTTGCTAGAATTCTAACCTAAAGAAATAAGAGCTTTACAAACATAGGACTTTAAGACCAACTAAATACTAGAAACATATATGTGACTTCTAATAGAATAATAAGCCCTATACATAACACCGTGCTGGTGAGTTTTATCTTTATAATTAGGCACAATGACATAAAAATACTCTGATTTTTAGCTTTTTTACAAAAAAAAATACCCCAACTTTTGAATTCCTGTAAATTAATTAATATACCGACTTCTAAATTTCTGTAAATTAATACCTTGATTTTTTGAATCTTTACAAAATAATACATTTACTTGAATTTTGCAAATTAACGCTCTAACAGTTGAAATTTTTGTAAATTAATACTCAGATATTTGAAATTCATGCAAATTTGTACCTAATGCCCAATTAACTAATTTTAATAATGAAATTCATGCAAATTTATATCCCTGATGCCCAAATAATAAATTTTAATAATAAAAAGACAATATACTCCTCATTAATTTAATAAAAACTTATTAAACACCAATAAAATTTTAGAAAATTAGTTTAGTTTATTTCTTTTCATTTTAAAAAGAAAAATACAAAATTGGAATGAAAGGTGAAAAGGTTATTTTTTAATAAAAACTTGAAATGTGGCCTTTATGCAATTTTAACTATCACCCAATTTGTATTTTTTTTTCCACTTAACCAAAACTAATAATTATAAAACAATTTCCGATAATATATTAGTATTTAAACATTTTTATTAAGTTAATGAGAAGTATTTACTTTTGTTTTTTTAAAACTGGCTTATAGCACAAATTTGCCAAAAAAAAAGTTAGGATATTAATTTATAGAAATTGTAAATATTAGGGTATTAATTTATAGAGTTTAAAGTAAAAATATTAATTTTTAAAAATTATAAATGTTAGATTATTAATTTGCAAAAATTATAAAGTCATAGTATTAATTTACAAGAGCTTATAAGTTGGGGTTTGTTTTACATAAAAGTTAAAAGTCAGGGTGCCACTTTCCCTTATTAATATAAGGCGGGAGGTACATTCTCATTTCAAGTAGGAAAAAACTATTCTAATATTTGAAATGATTAATATGATATTTGAATATAAAAGCTAAATTATTCAAACAAAACACTTATTTGAATAGAAATTAGAATGATACGTGAGAATTGTTGAAATAAACAGGAAATTTTTTTCATTCTTTTTGTTTTCAAGGGTATCTTATACATTGTAACATACATAAAAAAAATATACCTTAAAAGCTACCACAAAATAGACTTTAGAAACTATAGATTTTACTAACAAAAGAAAAGGAACAAAGAAAGAGTTTTAAAACTAGGGTTTGTGACACTAAAGGTCTTTGGATTCCTTAAGCAGTAATTATTTGGTCCTTGAACTAAATAAATATCCCAAAAAAATCGATAAATTAACCAATTAATGAAAACAACATCCTTTTTATTTGTTTAAACTAAGGATTTTAGAAAGAAATAAGGCATTCTAAGACCCTAGAAAATTATCTACAAATCTGAAAGAAAAGGCTTTTTTTTTTTTTTAATTACATTTCATATGCTTTTTTTTCTTTCAATTTTTAATAGTATTAAGGCTCTATTTGGAACTTGGACTTTTAGAAGGAATTTTTTTTAAGGAATTCTATTTTCTTTTGTGAGATCTCATGTATTAGCAATTAGAGGCATTTATATATAATCGTGCTTTCAATACATTAAATGATTAGCTTCTGATATATATATAAATAAGGAAGAATTACACAATACTACAAAAAGGGCAAATACATTACTAAGTTTCACATCGCTTTTTGATGTCTGTGCGACATAAAAAAAATTGACCTAAGACGTTGCTTAAAAAGCGACATCATAGACCTATGATGTCGCTTTTTAGGTGACATTATAGACCTACGATGTCACTTTTTAGATGACGTCATAAACCTATGACGTCATTTTTTAGCGACATTGTATGTGTTTAAATTAGGACTTCCTACTTCAAAAGCCCTCATTTCTCTCTTTCGAATCACAATGGTAGTGGCTCTTTTTGGTAGATGTCCATTTTTTCCAACTGTTTGAGGTGCTTTTAACCAAGTTACATTTTTCGCTATAATTGGATTATTCATGTATTAAACTTAGTTTTTTTACTGATTATTTAATAGAAAAATCTTTTTTTTTTGTTAAGTTTGTAGATTTTGGATATTTTGAAAAATATCTTTCTTGATTGTGTAAAATTTGCTATTCTACTTGTAATTTTCACATTTGAAAGTGTTGAATTTGTTGGATGTTTATTTAAATTTGTATTTTTCATATTTTTTTACTACAAGTTGCAATCCGCTTACTAATATTTAAATTTTTAATTTGATATATGTTATTATTCTTATGTTTTAGTTAAAACTTGGTATTGATCATTAGTTCAAACTTAGTGATTTGTACAAAATTTCTATTTGTTTGAGGTATATGTTCTCAAAGTTGTTTATTAATCAATATATGCATTTCTCTTATGTTTTTTCTTAATAATAATTTTAATTTAGATTTATTGTTATTGTTCGTATAATGATATTTATATATTATAATTTGATAGATTTTTATTATTATTTTGTTTTCATTTAATTGTGGTGTTCTTATATAAGCATCTAATTAATTATTTCAGGTATGTTCTCAAATTTTTCTTCATGAAAAATGATATTATATAATTGTATATAAGTTTTGAAAAGTTTGATATATATTTTTCTTCATGAAAAATGATATTATATATTTGTATATAAGTTTTGAAAAGTTTGATATATAGGAGATTAAGTTTTAAAAATAGAAGTAAAAATTTTGTTTTAGTTTTCAATTTTGGAAAACAAAAAATAAATTTGGCAAATTTTATTTTACTACTTGTTTTTAAAAATAAAAAAGTACAAATAATGAGTGAGAAAGTACTATAGACTTGTATTTGTGTATGTATATATATATATATACACACTTATATACAAATATTTGTACGTTCCTTTGTTTTTGAAATTTGTTTAAAAATATAAAGGTATTAGATTTTTTTGTTATCACCTTTTTTTTTGAAATTTTTGGTAATAATTTTTAAGAACAAAAAACAAAAACAAAGTTGCCAAGTAAATTTCCAAAAAAAATATTCATTTTTTTATTTAAAAAAAAAAAAGAAAACGAAAGTGATCCAAACAAGTCCTTAGAAACAGCCTATCTTCAAGTTTTGAGTAACTCCACGCTCTGTACATGTTCCCTGGACATTTTTGATGGAAAATGTTTATAAATAAGAACAAACGTAATATTGGGTCTTAAGCCTATGAGTTTGTATACAGTAAAATATATACTAATCACTGAGATTTTATAAGATTTAGAAGTGCCAATACTACGAGAAAAGCCACTGCCCAAATAAAACATGAATGGGCAGGGATAATTTCGATCCTTAAATCTTTTTGTAGAATTGATCTTATACGCGATTTATTTTAATGCATATCTAGATCATATTAGGGCTAACAAAACGGGCATGGTTTACAGTACGGAGTGAGAAAATTTAGGTCAACAGCAATAACAACTACAACGGTACATTTCTACAGAGATCGAGACTCAAAATTACAAGAATATAGTAAAATACAATATTGTCTTTTTTGCAACAGTACATTTTTTTTTTCTTGGTCCTCTGTCAAGTCCCAAAATTGTAACAGTATCTCCTTTATGCTATGTTATTAGACGCAACCCCATCTGATACTGATCTTTTCTCATCATCATTCATTATAATATATTCTCTATTTGAAATGTATTTTCCAAAAACACAAAAGAAATAAAATGGCCTTAACGCCATAAAATATGTGTGAAACACATTATTTTCTAGGAAAAATTTAGAAATGTAACTAGTTAATTACACAGAATAATGCTAAGGCTCGTACAAATTTTATAAGCCGGATTAAGTTGGAAGCAAGAGTTAAAAGATAGAATTTTAATTGGTTTTTCAAAATAACTGTGATAAAGTGATTGGATTTTGTGCAAATTACTTTTGAAATTCTTTTACCGGATACTTTTGCCTCAAAAAGCAGTTTTTTAGGGGACAAATCGTGAGATAACATGACCTAAAACTTGTTTACCAAATACCAATTGTAGCTGAAATTAATTATTTCACAGTGATCAAATCGGAAGCTGTAAAAGCAATTGAACTAAACCTAAATCATTGAATTGGTCTGAGTGCTTTCAAATATTACTATATAGGAATTACAACATGAAACATTGTACATTTTTTTTTTTAGTTCGATTTCATATATTAGTAACTTTTCACATCATCATTCCATCCAAAATGTTAACAGAGTTTAAATGTTTGGATAAATGGTCGTACGCTGAAATAGTTAGGGACCATTTATGGTATAAAATAAAGTTCAAAGACTATCTTTAGAGAGAAGAATATTCAGGACCTCTCATAGCTCTAACCCATAAATTTAAATTTTAATTGGTAGAAACACAATTTTAAAATGCCATAACACCAAACAAATATATAACTTTATAACGTGATACATAAAAATAAGAGGAATAGAACTTAATAAATTAAAATCACTTGGTCAATGCCAAAATATATATAGGAGGTACACACACTTAAAAGAGAGAAACACTTGATCAAGCTCTGACCACTAAATAGACTCAACGGAACACAGAAACCTCAGAATGACATAAAAGATAATAATAGATCACACATATGAAGAAGAAACATGATTTACTTTAAAATATCCTCTCCGAATAAGGTGTTCAAGGTCATGTTTTTTTACAAACGGTAGGAATAACAATTCTACCTATACATTTAATAGGTACGTTTCCAAATTTTCGCAACTTCTCAGCAATGCGGTGAAAAAACCCGTCATTGACGGCTTTGTTCTAACTAACCCTTTACGCATTCTCCTCTGGAATTTTTTTTATAAGAAAAGAAAAAGATTGATTAATTGCCTCTTTTTTTTGGATTAATTAATTGCCTCTTTATTGTACCACAATTCTAAATTAAAATGAAATTACCTCTTCAACGACAATCAAATTTTACTAGCGGTAACATAAAAGGACCTATTAGTACCAACAATTGTTTACATATGCATTCACATTCTTATTTTCTTTGTATATGTATAGATCATATATATATATATATTACGTTGATATTATTTTTGAACATAAATAAGCTTAAGTCAGTTATGAAATACGTAAATTAAATGCCTAGCTAGCTAAAAGCTAAAAGGTGGATAGTGGATGAAACTAATATTTTATGAGGCCTATTATTATATATATCTAAAGCGGAAGAGTTTGGCACTGCTTATGTACTCTGCTTTTACCATTCAAAAAATAGTAATTATTTTTTTTTGCTTTTTAATTGCGTTATTTTACATTTTTGTCTTTAGGGTGTGCGGGCCGAGAGCTTTGGCTATGTGGGTTTTTTGGCATTTCACTATGTCCCGATTGTGATATAATGTCTTTTGGTCTCTTTCTTTCCCTTTCTCTCTCTTCTTTTCGTTTTTCTCTCTATTTCTTTGTTTCATCCGTCTTTCTCCTCTCTCTATGTCCGCCGGGGTTATACTATGTGAGATTTGTTTCCTCTTTTCTCTTTTGTTGATCTGTCTTTCTCTTTGTATTCGGTTGAATTTGTACTTTTTTTGAACTGGAATTCCTCTTCGACTTTAGGGTGTTCTTTCGGTGGTTTGGTTTAGAATTTTTACTCTCTTTTTTCCCCTTTCTTCTCTTCTCTTCTTTTTATCTTTTTTTATTTCTGAATTCATTTTTTGTTTCTATTATTTTTTGGTGAGATTGGTTATTTGGCTACTCGATTTTTCTCCCCTTTTAATATTTTCTTTTCGGAATTTTTGCTGTTTTTGTTGGCTGGATCTATGCTATGTTGATTTGGGTCTGTGGTTTATTCATTACGATTGAGATTTTTGTTTGGTGTAGATTCGGATTTGATATGGCAATATGGCTCTCTGTTTGAGTATTTAACCTTTCTAGATCTGTGTTCTTTTATGGTGTTTTTTTTTTTGGTTTATGTTGCTCGAGTTTATGTTTGTTAACAGAATACTTGGTGGTTATATTTTTTGATTGCGGTTGAATATGTTTATTATTAAGTTACATGGATTTGAGGTAGTCTGTATGGGTATTTAATTGGTAGTTGATAGATCTTAGTCTTTTGGGCTTTATTGTTTCATAATTGGGCTTCTATTTTTGGTAATTTAGGGTGATTTTTTTGATCAATTAATTGCACTTATTGTAAGAGCTTTAAGATTGTTTCTTTGAATTTCTAGAATAATCGAGGAAGTGTTTTTCCTATTTTATGTATTTTTTTATGCCATATTTGACATCTGCTTGAGATTTTTTAGTGTTAATTATGGGTTATGGTATCCTATTTGAAGATCTGTATATTTGTATTAAAAATCTGATTTAAGATCTGGCAACTCATTTAAAAATTCTTTGACAATTTGATGGTATTATTTTTGTTTAATAAAAAGAGAGAAAAAATCGATAGAATATAATTATGATTCTTCTCCTTTGATATTTGTAGTCTTTTGTTGATTTTTTTAAAAATTCTAATTATAATATCTATTTTTTTTTTACTAAACTAGATGTTTAATTGTATTTATGAATTTAGTCTTATTTATGCAAACTAATTGAATGCTGTTGTAATAATTTTGTACTATTCTGGTTAGAAAAAAAATAAAAAATTAAAAGAAAAAAGAAAAGAAGCAATTTAAGAAAAGTAAGAAAAATCAAGGATTCTTATTATTTTTTTAAATATAAAATGTCCCGTTGAGTAAGTTTCCCTGTTTTTCTCTACTTATATGTTGCCATCTGTTAAACTTTTATTGAATATATTTTATATTATTTTTATTGAAGTCTTACTATAAATACTCATCCTACTCATTATGCCTTCTACACCCTGTTTATTTCTGTCTTCTTCTTCACGTATAATCTATTGAGTTTATTCTTAGCCTCCTTAAGTCTGCTCTTCACTTTCTTTATTATATTTTTTGTGCTCTTACTTACTTGTCTTCTTTATACATCTGTCTTTTTCACTTAGTACTTATTGAATTTGTTCTCGAGCCTCTTTGACCATATTTATTGTGCTCTTACTTTGTCCTTTGTCCCTTATAAAATCTCAGACTGCTTATAGTTGGGCCAAAGAGCTTCTATATAAAATTCCTCAGGTATTATTACTCTCTACCTTACTCTATTATGTTGTATTTTTCCTAGTTTATGTGAGTAATAACTATATTTTGTTTTGGTACTCATTAATATGTATTAGATATTCTGTTCATATACTGTAAATATTTGCGTGTTTGCTCTTTTACTCTACGTCATATATTGTTGTAATGTTCTGTGAAATGCTTGTATTTTTTATTTTAATTATGCTATATTGTTTTATTTATTAATACATTCTTTCTGCTACATTCATTCTATCTGGTCATTTCTTGGTTTATTTTTTAGTGCATACTTGAAAATACTTTGCTCTTTATTTTTTTTTGACATCTTCTTATTTAGTTTGTTTATTTTTCAATTTTTTCTTGAGTTCTTTTATCTGATCCTTTAATTTTATCCTTATTTTTTTTGTTTATTGCGTCTATTATTTTGTGAATTGTCTAGGTTTGGTCTTTTTTTCCCCCCATAAAAAAGCTCTTTTCCCCCTTCAGGTTCTTTTCCCCTTTTATTTATTGTTATTTTACTACTTTTTAACTATATTTTACATCTTAATATGTATTTGGCGATGAGGATAATATTTTTTATTTTTGGATCATGTAGAATTAAATATTAAATGCCTAGAAATTACTGTGCATAATGGTTCTTCTTGTAGAATTAGATTTTACAGTGGTTGTTAGGTGGAGATTTACTATATAAATTTGTCTCGGTTGTAAGTATTATCACGATCTTAGTCTTAAGATTTTTTCTGTAATTTATGATTAAGTCCACACATTCCATCTTTTTTCTGTCAAGTTATATAACTTTGGTTAACTAAGTTTCCTTCTTTTTGTTTGGCTGAAAAAATTGATTGGATTTATATTTAAGGGACAGATTTAGATTGGGTCTTCTACTTATCTTGCATGGTCTTTTCTTATCATATCTGATACATCTTGATCATTGATTCATTTTTTTTTTTCCTTTTTCCTACATTTCCTTTTGCTTTGCTCTCATTTTTCCTTGTCCTTATTTACTTGGTAGTTTCTGGCCAGTAGTATGTTATAATCCCGTGATTTTATTTCTACTTTGTGGCCAACATAAATCTATACGGCAAATTTTTATGTATATTGATATTGTTTTATATACTTATCTAATTACCAAAAATATTTTCTCATTTTATGATAAATACGGGAAAAATGTTTCTTAGGCAGTTAAATAAATACTTAATTAGATAAATACTTAAATATATTATCCTATAAATTTGTTGTATATTGATGATACATTTAAATATCTGAGCCAAATACTATGTATATCTACGTATTTATGTAAATATACTTATATGCGTAGTTAAGTACAGAAAACCAATCATATTTGATTGGTTAGGCATTCTGGAATTTTTATTGACTAAGGGAAGCAAAAATATTTTACTCTGGATGAAACAACGTAGGAAAAAAAAAAGATTGTAATTGATTTGATTGTAAACTTATTAACAAAAATTTTAATTTTAGCACATATATAATCTTTTATTCATTATGTATATAAGTTGATATTTTGTATATTTAAACTCAATGACTTTAATTTCGTACCTACTAGTGAAGATATTCTGTTTAAGATTTGACTGCAATGATTATTAATAAAGAGCCACAGATATTATCAAATTGAATAATTAGTGTCTTAAATTATGCAATAAATGTTTCCTTAAGTAAAATAAAAAAGGGTAAAAACAGGTTAGAAAAAGAGAAGAGGACAAAAAGTAAAGAAAGAAGATAGGCAAAATGCAGAAGAAAAAAACAAAGTAAAACAGGAACAACAAAATAAAAACTGTGGTGGTTTATTGCATATTACACTAAATTTTAATGCTAAAATGAACAAACTCTGATCTTCCAAATAATAAAAATATTATATTTAAAATTCAATTACATTAATAACCCTAAATTATAAAATAAAATAAATTCTTAGCTTACGTAATTACTACCTTACATTATGCATATAGACTATACAGTATCAAATGAAATGAAAAAATATAGAAATAAAAGGAGGAAAAAAAAAGGGAGAAAAAATGCGATATCAAAAACATAAAAATGGCATTAAAAAAAATATTAAGAGTATAAAAATTTGGATAAGTAAAATACCACATATTCATATACATTATTTTATTATTATTAATTTGATTAATGGAACAAAAGTATATATAATTAAAATAATTCATATCTTGCAGTATACTTATAGAAGAAATCAAACTTTAATTGAGAAACAAATAGATCAATAAATAAAAACTAATACAACAATATATGTATGAAATAAATTGAACTTTAGTTGAGAAAAAAAATAAATAAACAAATACAAAATAATGTTAAGTATATATAAGAAAAAAAATTAACACCTTTTAAATATTTGGGGGAGAAAGTAAAAGTATATAATTTTAATAATCTTAATAAAATAAATGGATGGGAAATAATAAGAGCAATACGGAAAAAATATTAATACTGCTCAGCTACTTTAAACAAATGATGCAAATTTTTATTTTTAAGAATCTAAACAAAAATTATTTTGTAATTTAAAAAAAAAGAAAATGAAAAAATTATGGATTTATTTTATACATCAATAAACGGGTATAGATACTTAAAATTTATATATCTTAAATAAAAATATATACTATGAACATATATTCTCAAGAAATTAGCTATATTTTCCTTTAATTTAATACTGTAAAAAAGAAGAGGAAAAAAACAAACTTTTATATGTAAAAAACTAATCTAATAATATAATGTCAAAAATAGTAACAAAGCAAAATATAACATAAATAATAATTAAAAAATAAAATTATTTTAGCAATATATATAAAAATATCTTAATATGTGGATAAGATTGTCATGCTAATGCTAAATATGAAAATTGAAAATAAAAAAAACCTTGATATCACTAAAAAATATAGCTCTAAAAATCTTTGAACACCGATAATATCAACAATAAAAGAACCAAAAAAACAAAAAAGCATATATATAAGCTATTTTATAGATAAATAATACTATTATATTGCTCCCATAATAATATTTTCTTTTATTTCTTCAGTTAGATAGAAATAAATCAATTACAGAAAAATTATTTCGTACCTTAAAAAAATAAAAAAAAACCGAGGAATTTTGAATCTATTTTATAAATTAATAAACATGTATAAATAATTAAAATCAATATGTATTAAATAAAGACATACACCACAAACATATTTTATGAATTTTTTAAATATTGTTTTCTAATTTAATTCAACTAAAAAAACAAAAAGGGAAGGAAATAAACTTTTAAACATAAAAATTAATTTGATATTATAATCATTAAAAAGAATAACGAAGCAACATAATGTAAATAGTAATTAGAGAAACAAAATACCTTTACCAATATACATAATAATATCATAGCATGTAGATAAGTTCATAATAATAATACTAAATATAAAAAAACTTAAAATCACAAAAATATGACCATAATATAAGTAAAAAAATATAATTTAAAAAATTATGAACGCTAATGCTATAAATAATAGAATAAGAAAAAAAAAACAAAAAACAAAGTGCAAGTATATACATCAATTCTTTAATGCATATGTAATACTATTATATCACTTATTTAATAATATTTTCTTTTATTTTTCAATCAAATAAATAATAAACTAAATATTTTGTCATCAAATGTCAGCGTAAATGGCGTTATCATTATTTTCTTAACGAAGTCTCTGGATGTATTAGTGATAATATATATGATCAACATTATGAGGACTCCAGTATGATGCCAGACAATATTCATCGATCAAGAATTACTTCAATATCGAACTTTATAGATTGCGAAAGATATTTCTTTTGCTTAATTGGTCCATTTGCGTCAATAAACTCCAACACACAAAGTAATTTTTCTGTACCTTTCAATTAACAAATAAAAAAATAAAAAATTTTATTATAAATTTGATCCAACGTACATTTTCTCATTTTTCATTCTTATTCAATCTTATATCATAGGTAATATTAATAAGTATTATGATCTTAGCGATTGTTCTTACTTTTGTAAATATTGCATCACATTATTTTGGTCCAAAGAATCTACAAAACAAACTTATCCTCCAACATATAACCATTGCTATAAAGATAGAAAGATTAAACTTTTAATTCTATATTTGCTTATATATCTTTTAGAGTAAATATAGAATAAGATACAAGAAATTCAGATAGTCCATACATCTTTAAAATCAGCGGCCAAATATATCATTTCATGGGATCACTATTGCCAACAAATAATAATTCGCCAAAATTTTCTCAGTTATATATATACGACACACTAAACGAAATTGAAAATCGAATGTCAATACTCTCATTTGATAATGCATCAAAAGAATTAACAAAAACAATAGTTGAAAGGCTAATTAAAATATTTGACAAAATGATAAATTAGTAAAACTTTTTCGCATGACTAGAGATAGATATATTGAAAGTGAAATCCTATCTATGAATCTAAGATTAATAGGGCACAGACTTACAGATAATGATCAATATGAACTACTTACATCAAATGATATAAGAGGTCTAATTGTTGGAGATATTGGTGAATATGAATAAGGAAGAGATATTATAATCTAAGATAAAAATGATAATTTATAAAAAATCATAAAATTACATCTATGTTATATGACCTTATAATATCCGTTTTTATTCCCATATGGAGAAGATGTCTATAGAAATAATTTAAACTTGAATACAAATAGACCTAAAAAATAACCCTCAACAAATAAAATTCCTATGAGAGTATTTTATTGTTATCAAATGCAAGAATGTAAAGATGTAAATAATATCATGCTTAAAAGTGGAAGACTTTTTGAACTATATGTAGTTGATGTATATGCTTCTGTTGAAGAAGATAGATAGGATTATATATAAAAAAAAAATCAAAACAATCTAAGATCTGAAATTTATCAAGGCGCTCAAGATGTTATTACAAGAGAAGATACTGATATTAGAGCTATTGGTAAAAGAATTATTCTTTCATCCAGCTATACTGGAAGCCCCACTTATATGATCCAAAATTTTCAAGATGCAATGGTAATATGTAAACAATACGAAAATTCTGATTTATTTATAACATTTACATGTAATCCTAAATCACCTGAAATTATATGTTCCTTTAATAAAAATCCTAGATAAAAGCTGAGGACAGACTCGACAAATTATAAGAATCTTTAAAATGAAATTAAATCAAATCTTATCTACTATTAAGGCCAAGAAAATTTTTGGAACAATTATTGCAGGTAAGACTATGTTATTCAATCAAATAAATAAAACTATATCATAAAAATCAATTGCTCTTATTCTTAATTAAAACTAACTTGTGTTTGTTCTTCTTTTCCCTACTATTTTATAATATAGATCTATATGTTGTCGAATTCCAAAAATGAGTTCTACTCTATTGTCGTTTCTTATTCTGGTTACATCCTAATGAAAAATTATCAGAACCATCACAAATAGAGAAATATATTTCAGTTGAAATACAAAACCTTGAAAAAAAAACAAGAAGAACATAACGTTGTAGCATAATTCATGATACATGGACCATGTAGTATTGCCAAAATAAATGCTGCATGTATGAAGAACTCTATTTGTTCAAAAAAATTTCTCAAATAATATAAAAACGAAACAACTATTGAAGAGAATAGATTTGTCAATTATAAACGTAGAAATACAATATTTTATATATAAAAAGAAAATATTAAATTAGACAACAGATTTGTGGTACCTTATAATAAAGAGTTATGTTTAATATTTCATACCCATATAAATATTGAAATATGTTTCCAATCAATATTATTAAAATACTTATTTAAATATTTAACAAAAGACTATGATAGAATAAGAGCAGTAATAGAAGACATTATTTGCACAGAATAATCTGACAAAATATTCATAAAAAAATAGATGAAATAAAAAACTATATTAATTGTTGATATATAACATCGTATGAAATCATATGGAGATTATATGAATATTTTATACATCACAGAAATCTATCAATACAAAGATTGACAATTTATCTATCACATATGTAAAATATAATATTTCATTCAAATCAAAGTTTTGACAATATAATCAGGCAACCAAGAATTCAAAAAACAATATTAACAAAATTGATGGAAATAAATAAATCAATATAAAAACTAGACAACTATCATATATACAATTCTCCACTAAATGGATATGGAATAATAAAGATAAAATTTAGACACCTAGAAAATTAGGATATTCAATTGGATGAACTTTCTATGTCCATCTAAGCTCAGGAGAATTATACGATTTAAAATTACTATTAAACCATAAAATAAGCACAACAAGCTTTGAATCTATACGAATTTTTAATGGCATAACATACTCAACGAATCAAGTAACATGTAATAAGTTTATTAGGAGATGACAAAGAATAGAATGAATCAATATTAGAAATCTCATTTTGGCCAATACTACATCAATTACGATAATTATTTACTATAATTCTACTATTTTATAACGTAAATAATCCAACAACATTATTTAAACATCATTAGAAATTTATTACGGAAGATATTTTACACAGAATGAAAACTTTATTTAACAATCCAAATTTTTAGATTCCCGTAAATGAACTATATAATTATATATTATATGAATTAGAAAAGTAATTAAATTTAAATTCGTCGACTTTAACAAATTTTAATTTACCTCTGCCAACAGGAATACTAATAGACGATCTAAATAATAAAATTTTTAGGGAAGAATTAGATTATGACATTAAAAATATAAAAGAAGAAAATTTCATCTTAGAAAAAAACTTAAATAATGAACAATGCTATATTTATGAACAAATTATAGAATCATTAAATAATAAAAGACAAAATTCATTTTTCATTTATGGACATAGAGGTATTAGCAAAACTTACTCATGGAATACTATTATCACAAAAATTAAATCAAATAACAAAATTGTTTTAGCCGTTGCATTATTTGGAATCGCATTGTTATTATTACCTAAAGGCAAAACCGCACATTTAAGATTTAGAATACCTCTATCAATTGATAAATTTTCTACTTGCCATATCAAAAAGAGAACTCAATTAGCAAAATTAATAGAAAAAATATTATTAAGATTATGGGACAAAGTATCGATGAATAATAAAAATTGTTTCGAAGCCTTAGACAAAATATTACGAGATTTAAGAAATAATTTTGGATAACTTTTTGGTGGGATGACAGTTATATTAGGTAGTGATTTCCGACAAATTTTACTTGTTATACATATTGGAACAAAAGAAGATATAATAAATACAAGTATAAATAATTTTTACTTATGGCTATATTTCAAATTATTATCACTAACAAAAAGTATGAGACTGAAAAATCCTAATACTATAAAAGAAGAAAAAAAAAAAGAAATCTTAGAATTTTTAAAACAGACACTAAATGTTGGAAACAGTACGATAGAAGGAATAAAAAATCCTGAAAATGAAGATATAACATGGATTAAAATATTGAAAAATATATAATACAATATGAATCAAATTTAATTAGAAAAATTACAGAATTAATATACGATCAATTTGCAAAAAATTTCAACAACATTAACTATATACAATATAGAGCAATAATAACTCCAAAAAATAAAATAGCTGATGATATAAATAACTATATATTATCATTAATACCTAACAAATCAAATACTTATTATAGCCATGATATAATAATAGCTTCAATCGAAAATATTGATGAACTCAACTTATTATATCCTCAAGAATTCTAACATACTTTAAATTTTAACGGAGTACCATCACATGAATTAAATCTAAAAATTGGAAGTCTAATGATGTTGTTACGAAACTTAAACCAATCAATGAGACTATGTAATAGAACAAAACTTATCATTACTCAATTAACAAATAGAATCATAGAAAGTCAAATTATAAACTCAAATAATGAAAATGAAAAAGTATACATTCCAAGAATAGAAATAGTTGTAAATGAATCTAATTGGCCATTTACCTTAAAAAGACAATAATTCCATGTAAAAACCTGTTATACAATGACAATAAATAAATAGGAATTAATTTAGAAAATAAAATCTTTACACATGGTCAATTGTATGTCATGAGCAACAACTCCGAAAAGACTGTACATATTAATAAATGAATCGATTAATAAATATCTGTAAATATTAATAAATGAATCGATTAATAAATATCTAACACATATAAAAAATATAGTTTATAAAGAAATCTTACACAATATTATGTATGTACAAAAATTATGTTATAAATTAATTATCATTCAAATGTTACCTTAATATCATCTTTGTTAATATTTACTAATTTTTAATCATTAAAATTTTCATATATTATTAATAAAATTTTTATTTCATTAAACGTTTTTCCTTTTCAGTTAAAAAGAAAAAATGACAACGCCTATTCGATCTCTTAAACCGAATGAAATTTATGGAGTAATAGAAGCTCGAATTAGTAGACTCCGGTATAACAACAACTATACCACTGGTTGACTGATAAACTTAGACTATGTTTTAGTTGATTACGAAGTAAAAATAATAACATTAAATTGGCTTATATTTTATTGTATTATAATTAAATGTAATTAATATATATATATATATATATTAGCATTTCATTTTATAATATATCAAATATTAATTATTATTTTTTCTTCAAAATACAGCACGAAGCAATCCATAGAACAATTAAAGCACATGATGCGGATCGAACTTCACAACAAATAATAGAGAGAGAAGTCTACCGAATCGGTAATTTCAACGTAGCACTAAATAAACTGAGATATAAAATTATCCCTCACACTGCGATACTATAATTTGCTAGAGCAACATTTGTCACTCTGATAACAACTTCAACAATAAATATTCCAATGCATAAATTTTATTTTGTAGACTTCATCAAGTAGTTTCAAGAACAGACGTTAACAATATTTTATCAGGTTTAACTAATTATGGCATTACTTCTTCATTTTTATTCTTGTAAACAACTATTCAAATTTTCTTTTATTAATTTTCTTCTCTTAACAATAGATATTATAGGCATGCTGATAGAAATAAAAGAGGTAGAAGAAACAAATGTGAAAGGAAAAATGACGCAAAGATAGACCCGAATAATACAAAACATTAGGTAATTAACTCTCACATAACAAAAACTCATATATTGGAAAAAAATTCCTTTATTTGAATCATATTCTAACATTATTTTATTTAATTGTAGGAGTGAAAAATTACAAATTATTCTATGGGAAGAAACAATAAAAAACTTTAATACAGATATTGTACTAACTATGGAAGAGCCAATTATACTATCTTTATATCTATGATAATAAAGCAATACTTAGGTAACAATAAGTTCATTTTATATCTATATATAAAATTATTCTTATCTCTTAATTATATATAATAACTAACATAAATTCCTTTATTAAACAAGAAATATATATGCTACTAATACAGGTGCAATGATTTACTATATGAATATAAATATACCAAAAGTCAATGCATTAAAATCAAGACAATAATTATCCTCCATACTTTCCCAAATTATAGAATAAAAAATATCATATTTACTCTATCTTTAGTAAAAAAAAATTCTTCTTTCTTTCTTTTTTTTTTTTTTTACAACCTATCATTTAGGTTTCAACATATAATATAGCACATAGAATTCCTACTAGCTTCTGTTATAAGAGAAACCCAACCAACAGAGCAACAAATATTACAGAGCAGGAAAACAATTACAGAACTAAATCAATTGGATCTTCTAATACAACAGGTAAACAAAAATACAATAACATATATAAAAATATCATTATATATTTTCACTTATATCCATATTAGTTTTTTTTTTTTATTTTATGTCCACGGAATCAAATTTACTGTAAAAGTAATAATCTTCAAATTAGAAACATAACAAGGTTGCTACTATCATTCCTGGCCCCAATGTTATAGACAAGTTTGAGAACCCCACTTCGAGTCCAACCTTATGGTATAAAATATAATCAAATAATTTATATTATCACTTTCTCAATTAATTGATTTACAAAAGAGAACAAATTATTACTAAAACCATTAATCGCCAATTAAATTATTGCTTTTCTTTTTTTTTTTTTCCTATCTCTATACTAAATACATTCCTCATATTACTATTTTAATAGGTATAAACTAAATACTAGAATTCAGGACGAAACATGATTTAAACTCATAATAATTTTTAGAAAAGCAGCTTAGGTCTTGATCGAAAAGCTATGCTTAGTGTTAACAGTGGAATAAAACTACATCGATCCAATGGTATTACCGCCGATAATCGACTAATTATGCTGATAAACAAAAATATTTCAAATTTATTTCAGATCTAGAGGAGCTCTGATTGACACAATTGTATCAAAAATATTTGAAGATTTAAATCAACAACATTGCCAGTTCCAACACCACTTGTCGTCCCAGAAACAGAGACCGTACCAGCCATACCTTTAGATCCAAAAACACTTGACCTGAAAAAAATTATAGAAATGTAAAAATACTATTATCAATCTCCACCTAATCCAATAAAATATATCATTATTACTTATCATCTAACTAATAATATATTTTACCATATCACAAATCAGAGACAACGTCAACAGAATCATCAAAAAAACGAAAATTAATCAGTAATTCATTCATTGATAGTCATAAACAAAAACTATATACTTTAAAAATAAAGAATACACTAATATTCTTCTTTATTAATTATATTCTTGATAATCATAACCAAAAATTATATATTTTAAAAATAAAGAATACATTAATCTTCTCAAATATATATATATATATATATATATATATTAATTATATTCTTTTCTCTCTTTTCCAACTTTTCTATTTTTCTGCTTACAACGAAAAAGAATAACAAAAGAAAAGGAAACAAAAGATGTAACGTATAGTCTACTTTAATGCAACAATCTATTATAATATATTATAAAAATCTATTATATATTGTAAATAATATGATTAATATTTTATATATAATTTTCTATGTTATTAATAAATATATCGTGCTTAATCCACAGCAAATACGCGAGATGCAAAACTCGTAATAGCTATAGTTAAAGAAAAGGAGAAAGTCACTTGTGGGAGCTTCAGTTAGCTCTCGTGCTAAGACCCCGCTGAAGAACATGACAAGTATAACGATAATAGTAAATATAAAAATAATAGAAATGGAAGTCTTTGATGAGTTTGCCATTTCTTTTCCTCTATGTGAATATGATCATGCAAATATATGCCATTTCTTTTCCTCTGTGTGAATATGATCATGCAAACATAGAAATTCAGACAATTAATGGATAAAAAGTTCTAGTATCTATTTCTTATGTATGCTACTAATACATATATATAAATGCCTTTGTACTGAGATTACTTTAGCAATTAATACGAAACCAACTCCAAAGGCCATTTTTCCTGATTTTAACTCCAAAGACCACTTTTTTTTATAATTTTTTTTTATCGCCATGTGTAAGCATGAATATCGCATTTTTTTTTTCCAACCGAATAGAAATTTACAATGAAAACGAATCAATTGATTTACCAAGAGTTAATTTGACATTTTGAATACTGTTTATACATAACCAACAAACCAAGAATTATTTATGCAACCTGAGATTTGATTGGTTATTTTTTGCGAGAAAATTTTAAATTAACAAATGCTACTACTCTCATATGAATCTTGGGAGTAAGTGAACAACCATTCGTTCTACTTTCAACGAAACCAAAAGCTATTAACTCTTGATGCTATTTTGAACTATGTTTTTTTTTTTTAAAAAAAAAAGAAACAAAAAACCTTTCGATGCTAATTTCAAATTCATGAATTGAAAAATGAATTGGCGCCGAAAGGTCAACTCAATGCTATTTTGACTTTTTTTTTTTTTCAAAAATAATACCTCTTGACGCTATGTTCAAAATCATGAATTGTAAATGAACTGGGACCGAAAGTTCATGTTAAACACTAAAGTTACAAAAGGGAATGAAGAGTCAAGACTAGCTAGCTAAGTGAATAAATATTGTATGGATTGCTTTTAGAATATTGATTACCACAAATGACGACGTACTCTGTGCATTTGGATTCTCCGTAGCACTTTGAGCACTGCATTTTTATGGAGATCCCATTATTATGCGCTGTCCATGATTCCATCAAATCTATATTTCCACGTTACCATAGAAGGAAGGCTTGAAACTTCATCCAACTCATAATTGGGAATTAATCTTGTGCATCAAGATGGCAACATTTAGCTCCTAACTTTGATACCACTTTTTAGGATAGCTTGGGATTCCATTTTGAAAAGCTAACGCATTAAATAGAGTAGCAACCTTCATAAACCTATTCTCATTCCAATGTAGGGATGATAACAAGTAGGATATGGTCAGGTATACTTATTCCACTACCGTACCCGCTACAAAAAATTATACATTACCTTACCCATTTACCCTCTTTAAAAAAAAAAAAAAAAAAAAGGTAGGGTACTCATATTACGCACTAAATTAAAGAAACAAATGATACAAAAAAGACAAACTTTTGATAACATAGTTCTTTAGAGCCGTAATTAATGTGAAAAAAAAATATTTCTCGGCGATTTTAGTGAAACTGCTGAGTGTTAAGTTTCCTCACCATATCAAGGAAAGAAGATTATAGAAAGAAAGTGTTTATGAAAGAAACTTCTTTTATTATTCAGTCAATCAAGTTCTGTACAAGACAGAGCTTCTATATATAGCTTAAACTTATTACACAGTAGTATAAGAGAGGAACGGTTATATCTAACTAACAATCTAACTAACTAATGGCACCTGGAGTAGATTAAAACTAACTCCTAATAGAATACTTACCATCCTTAACAGCCCCCTTCAAACTCAGAGTCGATAAATTTTCTACTCTGAGTTTGGTTCTCGGTCCTTGAAACCTGGTGCTGGAAATTGCTTTGGTGAGACCATCTGCAACCTGATCAAGAGAAGGAACATGTTTAACTTCAAGAAGCTTATTTGTCATCTTTTCTCGAACAAAGTATAAATCTAGCTCAATGTGTTTCATTCGTGCATGTAAAATCGGATTGGCTGCAAGCATGACAATACTTAGATTATCACACCATATTTCTGGCACTTCAGAGAGTGGAACATGTAATTCAGAGAGCAGGGATTGTATCCATGTGAGCTTAACAACAACATTAGCAGGGCTTCTGTATTCCACTTTAGTACTTGATCGAGAAACCGTATGTTATTTTTTAGATTGCCAAGCAACAAGATTTTAACCAAAGAAGATGCAAAGACCTGAGGTAGGCCTTCGATCATCAGGATCTGTAGCACAATCAGCATCGCAAAATGCTACTAATTTCAGATTTGAAGGTCTGGGCAGATGCAGTCCAAGCTCAAGTGTGCCACTACGATATCTTAAGATTCTCTTAACTGTATGCCAACGTGACTGCAGTGGATTATGCATAAATTGACGAACACGATTTGCACTATATGCTATTTCAAGTCGTGTTATAGTAACATATTGTAAGGCAACAACAACTAATCTGTAGAGTTGCACATCTTGAACATGATCACTCCCATAAGCAGACAGTCGTAGTCCACTGGTCATAGGTGTTGAAGTAGGCTTTGCATATTTCATTTTAGCTTTACATAGGAGATCTTTAATATACTTTGTTTATGACAAGTGTAAACCATCGTCTGTATAATGAACTTGCACACCAAGGAAGTACTTAAGTTCTCCTAAGTCCTTTAGAGCAAATGCCTTATTACTTCAGAATAGCTGCCAGTGACTAATATGTCATCCACATAGACCAATAGGAGTGTAGTATGCTGGCTAGTAGCACGAATAAACAAAGATTGATTTGCCTTTGCTGAGATAAAGCCAAAATTGAAAAATTCATGTTAAAGCTTCTCAAACTAGGCCCGTGGAGCTTGCTTCAATCTATAAAGTGCTTTGTGAAGCTTGCAAACAAGACTAGGCGAACTTGCTACTTCAAAATAAGGGGGTTGAATCATGAATACCTCTTCCTGAAGTGTGCCATTAAGGAAGGCATTATTGACATCAAGTTATCTAATAACCCATCCTTTACTTAAAGCAAAGGTGAGTACTATATGAACTTTAACAGTGTTCACAACAGGACTAAATGTCTTAGAGAAGTCAAAACCAGGTTGCTGATGAAAACCTTTAGCTGCTAATCATGCCTTATAACGATTGATTGTGCCATCTAGATTTTCCTTTACTTTAAACACCCATTTGCAGCCAATTGCTTTTCTCTTGGCTGGTAGCTGCAATAGACTCTAGGTTTGATTTCATGCCAAGGCTAACAATTCTTCTTCCATAGCTGACTTCTACTGAGGATGTTGTAAAGCTGTAGAAACGGACTCGGGTTCAACAGCAGCAATAAAGGCCTTAGGCTTATAAATTCCTGATTTCGACCGAGTTTGCATCCTATGTGTATTAGTAGCTTCTTGAGCAATAGACTGTGAAAGAGATGGAATATCCTGTGAAGAAACTTTCAGAACAACATGTTGATTAGATATCACATGTTGGAAAATAGAGGTAGTAGGAGAGTCAATAGATAGAATAAATGATGAAACCAGTGATAGAACATGAGGGATACAAGCATAAGGAAGCTGGAAATGTGAAAAAGTAGAGGAAGAGATTGAAGAAGAGTCGGAATTAGATCGAGTGGCAAAAGGAAAGGAGTGCTCATCAAAGGTAACATCTCTAGATATATAAATCCGACCATCTGATGCTAAACATTTATACCCTTTTCGATTTAAGCTATATCCAAGAAATGTACACCTAACAGATCGCAAGTGAAACTTATGTGCATTATAAGGCCAGAGATTGGAAAATAAGCACACCCAAATTTCCTTAAAGTAAGATAGTTAGGTTTGGTCTTAAACAGAACTTCTAATGGAATTTTATGAGATATGAAATATGTAGGAAGTCTATTAATAAGATAGACAGTGGTTTGAAAAGCCTCATCCCAAAACTTAAGGGGCATAGATGCATGAGCTAAAGAGTTAATCCATTATCCACAATATGCCTATGTTTTCTCTCAGTAAGACCATTTTGTTCATGAGTAGTTGGGCAAGAATGTCTATGAATAATACCTTCAGCTGTAAGATAATCAGTAAACACCCTATATTCACCACCCCAGTCAGACTGTAACATTTTAAGTTTAGTACCAAATTGTAATTCAGCTTGTGATTTAAAATTGAGGAAAGTTTGAAAGATTTCAGATTTATTCCTAAGCAAATATATCCGAGTAAATACATCAATAAAGTGAATATAATATCTATATCTATTGGATGGAGGAGTAGGGAGGGCCCCTATAAATCTGAGTGAACTAACAGTAAAGGAGCAGAAAATGTAGTTTAAGAAAGTGGAAAAGGAAATTTACAGGCCTTCCTAAGACAAAAAGCTGAGCAAAAATTATTAGAGCTTTTATTAACTTTGGGTCGTTTACAAGAATCAAGTACAGACTGAACAATTTTCTCAGATAGATGGCCTAAACGATTGTACCAATCAGTATACAATGAAGTGGAATTACATTGAGTATAAGCTAAGGCTAACATGGTAGGAACTGGTGTAGAGACTGTAGAAGAGGATGAAACAGACGCGAAGCTAGTTAGAGTGCTGACAGATGGAGGAAAATGAAGTTGTGAGTGCAAAGGTATAGAGGCCATTCTTGAATGTCCCCTTCAATAAATCTGATGAGTCATTTGGTCCTTAACAAAACAAAGAGAAGAGTGAAACTCAAAGTAAACAGAATTGTCATTAGCAAATTACTAAGAAGATTTTTGGTAATATCAGGAACATGTAAGAGATGATTAAGATCGAGAATTCCAGTTGCAAATTGAGAGGGAAATGAAGAATGTCCAATATGTTTGATAGTTAAACCTGTGCCATCATAACATAAATCTTTTCTTGGCTTGTGTACACTTCACTGTGAACCAGGTTAGTAGGATCTGGTGTGACATGATTTGTGGCCCTGGAGTCAGGATACCAATTAGTATCCCAAGCTGTTGCTGGAGTAGTTAACATGACTTGCATAGATCCTTGTGGAACAGAGGAGTGTTGATGAAAACCCTAAAATGATTTATCAAATCTGTAGAAACAATTAAGAACAACATGACCAATTTTTCCGTAGAGCTGACATTGAGGTCTGCTGGGCCCAGTATTCCAATTAGACCTGCCACCTCGAGCATGGAGAACCTCCTGTAAAGTTTTGATGAAAATGACCATAAGATGGTTAAAAGGAACCACCATTTTGAAAAACCCTGGTAAGATGTCCACCATTATTAAAACCTCTGTTTGGAGGAACACCGTTGATGAAATTTCGTGGATGGGAGCCATTGTTGTGTTGAGTGTCATTGTTGGAATAAAAGGAACGAAGTGGATTAAACCCACCTCTGTTGTTGGGTGATTGAGTAGCCAGATTTGCTGATGAATGACTTGAATCAATATCTTCCAGATGTTCTTCAACCGAGACTCTTGTGACGACAATAATTTCAACTACAGAGTAAGCATCAGTTCTTGATGAGACTGAAATAACAAAGGTATCATATTGTTCAGGTAAACCATTGAAGAAAGATAGCTGCAATGTGATCTGAAGACGAAAGATAATGACCAACTGAAGCAAGAGAATCAATTGAACTTTTGACTTTTAGAAGATATTCATTAAGAGAAAGAGACCCTTTCTTTGTATTTTGAAGCTGTGTTTTGTATTGATCGATCTTGTCTCGAATTTGAGAAGTAACCATGCGAATCAGTACATCTTCTGTCATGGAAGAAAGAAACCACGACATAAGAAGTTGATCCTGCTGCTCCCATTCAAGGTAGGCTGGATTAAAACTCTGATTGGCTTTAAAGTGGCTGAAAGAAACTTTGCTGGTGCTGAATCAAGTCGAAGTAAGCTTTGGAGTTTATTCCCTCTTATTGCAACAAGAATTTGATGATTCCATAAAAGAAAATTACTATCATTAAGCTTGACTGAAACTGAGTGACTGAAAGTTACTCGTACGAAACATGAGGTTATAGCCGTAGCTGACGATGAAGCTTGATTTGAGACCAAATTCGCCATTAATAGTGGAAATTCAAGCTCTGATACCATGTTAAGTTTCCTCACCATATCAAGGAAAGAAGATTATAGAAAGAAAGTGTTTATGAAAGAAACTTCTTTTATTATTCAGTCAATCAAGTTCTGTACAAGGCAGAGCTTCTATATATAGCCGAAGCTTATTACAGAGTCGTATAAGAGAGGAACGGTTATATCTAATTAACAACCCAACCAACTAATGACACCTGGAGTAGATTAAAACTAACTCCCAACAGAATACTAACTATCCTTATCACTGAGAAAGCTCATTTTAGGTTTTTCTCGGTAGTTCACGCGAAACCGCCAAGAAAAGGACGTATAAAAGATGGCCTGAGTCAGCTCGATCCCCATTTCCTTTCTTGGCAATCAAATCCAATAGTCTTGTTTTCATTTCCAAGTGCGGCAGTTGTGATTTTCTTTTATTTCTTTACCAAAATTACTCTCGTTAATCACTCCATTCGACGCTTTATATACTTAAAATTTTCTAGATTTGATAGTTGCTACCAATTTTTGTATCTTAAAAATTTATTTAGAATTTATATGATTAATTGCTGCAATTCTCGATGAGTATGTGATTTTGATTTTTTTTTTTTTTTTTTTTGGTTTTAAGTTGAAATTTGAACGGATATCACAATCTTAGCTTCAATACAATTTAATCAAATCTGAGGTAATTTTTTCAATCTACTTTTTATAAATCTGAGTTTACTAATTTTATAAATAGAATTTATTGTAATCTAGGTACATTGTTAAATGATATTGTATTATTTAGATATTATATGTTAATATAAATTTATTTTTAGTTTAATGCACATTCCTAAACGTTAAGATGTGTATTTAAGAATGGGCCGTATAATGTGGTTTTAGTATTTGTGGTAATTAGTATTTTCATTGCTTTGAGCCTATTAAGTTTTCTAGGAAAAAAGAGTTTAAAGTTAGAATTTACATAGTTTTGAATCATTTTTTTTTTTAAGTGAGTTAGATATCAACAATGATAGTAAGATGTTAGTCATTAACTTTGTTAAATTAATACAAATATGACTTCAGTTGAATTTAGAATAGTTTAAACCTTTGATTTACATAGTTTTAAACTTTTTTTTTTTTTTTTTAAACAAAGCTAGTTGATAATAATGTTACTAAGATGTTAGTCATTAACTTTGTTAATGAGTTAAACTAAGCATGGCTTTAGTTGAATTTGGAAGTTTATAATAGTGAAATTATGATATCGTGAGTTGGATTTAGAAATTTAGATTGGTCGTGTGCATTTTTTTTTTTTTTTTGCATAGATTTAGTCCATTTATAAGAGGAAATAAGTTGGATCACAAAGATTATAGATTGTTAAAAAAGTATGAAAATAAGTTGAGTATTTCTTAAGAATTTCCAAAGAGAATGGTGTAAATCCTAATAAGATTCCATGTAGTCCATGTGTTCAGTGTACATGGTAATGTGAAATACATTATTTTTCTTCCATTGAATGAAAACTTCTTATAGGTGATGGATATAGCACGAGGAACCTTCACATCATGAATGTTTTCCTAACAAAAGAGTTCGAAATGAATATGTTTGTAATGCATATGAAGATCACTAATTAGATATGATTAATAGTGTGGAAGAAAATTTTATTAACCGTTCGAGTAAATTCGTGAAATCGCTAGAGAAAGTGAAGAAATATCTTTATCTTGGATCGGAAATTACAACATATTATCTTCTTTAATAAGGCTTTATAATTTGAAAGTTTGAAATGAATAGATGGATAATGGATTTTCTCAATTATTTTCATTACTAATATAAGTATTTCTACAATAAAATATCATTCGCACTTCTATGTATAGGGCAAAAAAGACATTATATTTTATATGCATTAGAGGTGGCAAAATTGGCCTTCCCAAATGGGCCGAAATGCAGCCTTACCTGCTGATAGCTACCCCAAGCTTAGCTCAGCCCTGGGATCCCAACCCGATTCCCTTTTTATTTGTTAGAATCAGGGCTAAATTTTGGGTCCTGATTAAATTGAATTCCCTAATAGCTATTATAGTCATTGAGTCTACAGTCATATGTGTTGAGAAATTTGCGCTAAAAAATAGATTTCTAATTTTATTTTTTGGTATAAATAACTTTCTTTTATGTACTATCTCAAACAAGCACCATGAAATGGTGCTATAAACCTCATAAAATGGTACCTGATTATGGTATAAGATATATGTACTTATATGGCATGTACTTATTTATCTTCTCTCAATTTATGTATTTTAACTATAGTTTCCATTATAAATTTTTTGTCCTCATTAGCTCAATTTCGTGGAATGTGATTTTTGTGTCTTATGCATGATGAGAAATTTAGTGATGATAACATATATATATATATATATATTTCACTTTATTCATCTAAAAATAATAACTTTACACATTTACACATTTATATAGAATTCGTTCTAGTTTTGATTTGTTTTTCTAATCTTGGTATCGAGATTAAGAAATCTATACAATAGATAATATCAATAACCTGTATGACGAATGGATGAAACTATAACTAATCACATGGGTTATGCACTTGGATTTAGTTAGCATACATATCTTAGCTCTTGGTGTTAGAGTTAGTTGACTTCTAATTAAGTTTAAATGGAAAATGTGTTAGTGATGTATACTTAGAAAGTCAATATTAGTTGTTGTTGTTATACCGTCTCTTTGGTAGAAACTTGGTGATATGTATTTCGAAATTTATTGTTAGTTCTCCCTGTTCTAGATATATTTTGGGATTGTGTATATAAGTTTAAACTTTATGTAGTTTGGAAACAATTAAGATAAAGGAAAAAAGATTTTCCCTTCGTATGGCCTTTTGGAAAAAGGATTTCCCCTTGTGGACTTTTACGACGGTTGCCCAATAACCCTTGTAAGAAAAAATTATATATTAATTGCGCTTTTTGACCGTTGTTAATAGAATAATCAGAATTAAAAGTATAATCTGTAGTTGGGTCATTATGGATATAAAGGTATTGGTTGGTAGCTCACTTAGCTATTAAAAATATAAAAAAATCATTTTTTAAAACTATAGCATATATCTATACATACCATAAAAACAAACAATTGGGTGTGAGTGTGGCTCAGTATTGTTATAAAAAGGATTGGGTTATATTTTGTAATTTTCTCTCGATTTCTACCTTAAGACTTAAAGAAACTCTTGTAATTCTCCAAAAAATAGTGAAAAACAGTGGACGTAAGCTCGTCTTTTTGGAGGCTGAACCACTATAAAATTCATGTCTCCTTATTTGTTTTGATTTTTCAACATTTTTCATACATAAACCACATCTTGTAATTTCCTAAATTCATTGTTGATAAAACCTCCGTCAATATATACATACCATAAAAAGAATTTAAATAGAACATACTTAAATGTAAAATTAATTATCTAAGTAAAATAAGCATATATATTATAATATTTTATTTATTTAATATATATATATATCTATGGTACCCATACGTTAGCGGTAACATCCTGTCTTTATTCCAATATTTTGCTAATATTTGGACTTTCTCCGCACATTCAACCATTTTTATAATTAGAATCTAAAAAATCGAATTAGGGATATAAATATTAGTAGTGAACTTTTTGTTTTCATTATCAGAAGCGGGCCAGGTGAATGATTCAACTTCAACGGTTCAACTAGGGTATTCATATTTCTTTTTCGGGAATGATGGAGAGTGCGCTTCATGCGTGCATTTATGTTTTCCTTGAATACGAGATTTTAGATGATATAAATCCTTTCTGACTCCTTTCTAATCTTTTTAATTTTAGTGGAAAATTCTGGAATATTAGAGGAACTCCTAGAATTACATTTTTTTTATTATAATAAATCTTCAAATATAACCAATTATAAAATTTTATCCTCTATAACTATAAAATTTAAAGAAATTTGTATAAAAAATAAATTTTCCTTGATAAAAGGTACACTAAACGCTTACAAATAAAATTTGTAACCAAACAAAAAAAAAATATAAAGGCCAACAAAATATAAAGGCCTTTGGTAAATATATATTTTTGGCTAACATATTCTGCGTGATCTTTATTTTATTAAGAATTCGAAAAGTGTGGTGAGAGTTACTTCTCAAAAATTGATCTTGCTACCATTATACGAATTTTCTAAAATATCCCTAATAATAATTATTACTTATTTAGTAAGTGTAATTGTATATTCAAGTAGTTAGTTTCTTTTTCATAATTAGTTTCTTTACAAATATGGTTGATAAAACCGTGTGGAAACATCTTAATATTACATGAAAAATTTTTATGTCCATTTTGCTAATTTAATGTGGCTTTTAAACAATATAACGGTTTTGTGAAATTTTAAAGTGAATGCTTAGTCCTTTTTTTTTTTTCAACTACTTCTACTCACAACTACATCAAGCTTAGAGCACAAAAATACCAAATTAGCCTTATATTTGATGGTAAATCCAAATTCTTTTGTCAAGGAGTATTCCTTGTACACATTGTCCATTTTGAGGAAAAACTTTTAAGACAGCAACATACCATTATCATTTATTGGGAAAATGGCAGAAGAAAGATTATAAATCTAAAGAAAAAATAACAATAATTTTTTAGTATTTGGACATAATAAAATTTTGTTATTTCTTGATGAAGGATACAATGAGCTTACTCGTACACTGACGAGACACTTACGAATGTAGTTATTTTCTTTTAAAGGTAATTAAAATAAGAGCAGAGAAAGAAGGAAAATGAATTAATTAAGATCATCTAATGTACTAATTAAAGGAAAAAAAATAAAGTTGTATTCCCATATGTAATTGTCAATGTGTTTTTTTCGTTGGATTAGATATCAATGTTAACTATACATGCTAGGTTTTCAATGGATATTTTTATTCTGCTCCAGCTGAGTTGAAAATATATGTAATAGCAAGTCAAACTAACATGTTTATGTTCCATTCCAATTTTTGTAGAGAATCTTACCCACTTTCGTTCAGAGTCCCATCAGATTCCCATTGATGTAGGAATGAGTTTTTGATACGATGTTTTAGGAAAAAAATAATAATAGAGAGTAATTATGCGTGGGTGTTATTAGGATTAATAAATTTATTTTTTGACAGGTTTCTAGTATGTTTACCTCTTGAATTAGTCGTGAATTGGCAATCTGCCTTCTGAATTTTTTTTTTCTTGGCAATTAAGTTCCTAAAATTATAAAATACTTACAATCAACACTAATATGTTAATAGATGTTAAATTTTTAACTAAACTGGACTCATGAATGTCATGTGGGGCATTTTTTAAGGGTATAATAGATACTTTACTGCACCAAATAACTAAGAGGGAAAACATTTATATAAAAAATAAAAAATTATTGAGAGATTTAGAAGGAAAATAAAAAGTTTAAAATGTCCAAAATTTAAATAAATTTGAATTACTGATATTTAACTGAAATTATTCAAACCTAAACTTTGTGAGATGCAATGGATCGTCAAATAGTTTGGTTGTTTAGGTCTTTACAATCTGTCTTAAAACAACTCTTTAAAGGCCATCAATGAATAATACACCCTTTTTTTTTTAAGGCATATCGTTTGGTAAAGTATATAGAGCCTGTGGAAATAAAAAGGGTTATCAAATAATTTTTTATTGTGATTATATCTAATTTTTGTAGAAGGGTTGCAAAAAGCTCTGCTATCTCAATAAGAGGTCCCTCGACTACTTGCTTTTTTTGAACTTGCCTGCAAACAGAAGTAACAGATGAGAAGATGCTAAGTAATATCAGATTAGCCTGGGGTGGCTCGAGGATTAGGCCTTTAAGGCAATCGCCTTAGGCCTTACCTCGAGTTAAGGGCTCAAATGACTAAATTTTTTAAAATATTTTATATATAACTAAATTTTTTTAAAAAATTTATATATTCAAAAGTTCTTAATATTTATGTAAGGCTTAAAATATATAAATAATACATAGTAATTTTAATAGACTATAAAAATCTTAATTTTAATTCGATAAATTAATATATTTTTCTAAAATTCATGAATTTTTTATTTATTACAAAAGAAATTGGTAGGCATCTTGCTCTCTTTCCAAAATTAGAAAAAAAAATTTATTTTTATTTCCTTGTATTTGATTATAAAGTTTGTTTCTTCCAAAATTTTTGAATGTGATTAATTTCTTATTCAACGTCCAATTTTTTAGTTATTATGTTAGTTTTCCTACCAAATCGGCTATTAATATATTTAATTAAGTCAAAATACATAATAGTTTACATATTTTATTACTCCACCAATACATCTAAAAGAAATTATCTTCTATCTTTTCAAATAATAATAACAAGTTTTCAAAGAGACGTATCTAAAATTTCTTATAATCAGAATTTAATTCCAGAATATATAAGTTTGGGGGCTTCTAGTGTAAGGGGGCTAATTTCGCTGCTACAAGTAGGAGAGGTATATTAAACCTCTATTAATATCATGCGGTAAAGAAGAAAATGATGTATAGTTAGAATTGTGGTTTTAACCACATTGTATTAATTTTTTATGAAGACTCTATTTAATTTAGTCGTTTAATAACAAATTCATTTTTAATGAAATACAACAGCAGTAAGTATAATCAATAAATATCCAATTCCGAAAAAAAAAAAAAACTAATTGCATTTTACTGATGAAAAATAAATCCTAATTATTGTCCTTATCGTCCTTTTTTTATAAAATTCCAGGCTTTTACTAAATGAAAAAAAAAAAAAACCCTAATTATAGTCTCATTCCTAGAAAAATCCAATTCTTACAAGAAAACAGAAATAATTTCTGAAAACATTTGAGAGAGTGGTAATTCAGTATTTGTTATGGTTTGAGTTTGTTAAACCTAATCGCGATGGGGTCTCTGTTTTACGTGGAAACATGGAATAAATGTGGATATTGTCTCTGTCTCAAAATCCCAGATTTCTATTTTCTTTCGGGAATATCAGCATAAACCCAGATGGTATTGTTACTTCACATGTGCAGAATCTCATCAACAATACGGAAGAGAATATTGTGATAATTTTGCATAAGAAGTTCGGGATAGAGGAGGCATTTAGGCCTGTAGTGGGGGCCTTACCAGTGTCTTATCCCTAGATGAACAATTTAGGGGAAGAGGGTTTAGACACAGAGAAGGTCAGAGTCTTTCAGATTTTATGTTCCATACTGGCTCTGTGGATTTGGGATGTACTGGAGGACTATTTACTTGGACTAATGGTCGGGACTTGGACCACCTAGTTAAAGAACGGCTTGATAGAGCCATCTCTTCTACACAATAGATTTTGAACTTCCCTAAAACTGGCGTTAAAAATCGGCCCATACACCGGTCAGTCAGACCATGCTCCTTTAATTTTTGATACAGAGATGGAGACGGAATTCCTTCGTACCTCTCTCCATTTCTTGGATGCTTGGACTAGAGATCCTACTTGTCGGGAGATCATAGAGGAGGATTGGAGAATGAGGGTGGCAGGCTTTAGAAGCTTCCAGCTTGTTCATAAGCTGGGCAACACTAGAAAAGCTTTAAAAAAGTGGAATAGGGATTACTTTGGGTTCTGTCAAGATAAATTGAGGATTCTGTATCAACTATTGGGGGAGGTCCAGAATCGTAGGCCTTCTTAGGAGAATTTGAATTTGGAAGCCTCCATCCAATTAGAGATTGTGGAAGCTCAAGGAAGGCAAGAAAAGATATGGAAGCAAAAATCCAGGGAACTTTGGCTTTTGAATGGAGACAGAAACTTGAGATTCTTTCATGCATCGATAGTTATTCGAAGAAAGAAGAACCATATCTAGGCTGTCACTAGAGATGGTGAGAACTGGATTAGTAACCGAAATGACATTTGGGAGATACTTTATTGAAAATTTTAAGGAAGTCTTCCAGTCTTCTCACCCTACCCTAGACGAGGAGCTTCATCAACTTATTACACCAAAGCTGACAGAAGCAGATAATGAGGCTCTTTGTAAAATATCCTCCATGGAAGAAATTAAAGCGGTAGTATGGGAGATACCGCCGCTCAAGTCTCCAGGACCAGATGGGATGCCTTATAAATTCTATAAAACATAGTGGGATATAATTGGCCAAGACCTTGTTCACTATATCCAGGAATTTTTCAAGAACGGAAAATTTACAAAAACGATCAATAGAACTTTTATTGTCCTCATCCCCAAGAGCTCGAACGTGGAGCAGTTTGATGATTATAGGCCTATAAGTCCGTGTAATATTACCTACAAGTTCCTCTCAAAAATCTTGGCTAATAGGATTCGAAAGGTATTAAATGATTTGATTTCTCCTTTTCAGTCAGCTTTGTCCTGGGGAGATGGATTGCAGAAAATTCAGTTCTGGCACAAGAAGTTTGCATGTGCTGAAGAGAAAGACAGAAAAGTCTAGCCTTATGGGGATAAGTTAAATATGTCTAAAGCCTACAATCGCCTTGAATGGAACTTCCTAGATCGAGTCTTAGAGGCAAATGGGTTTTCAAAACCTAATTATGTACTGTGTATCAACAGTGTCTTTCTCGATCCTCCTTAATGGAAGCTATTTACCAAGCTTTAGCCCTTCTCATGAACTCTGCCAAGGTGACCCTCTTTCACCTTACCTTTTTATCACTTGCAGTGACATCTTATCCAAATTGATTCTTAGGGAAGAGTCTAATGGCACTATTCATGGGATCAAAATTTCTCAAAATTATCCACCGATATCTCATCTCATGTATGCAGATGATACTATCCTTCTTTGCAACTCGAGCATTGAAGAAGCTAGAAAATTTCATCATTGTCTTCAGTGTTATTGTTCTTGGTCGAGGCAAACTATCAACACTCATAAATCAAGTATAGTTTTCTCCAAGAACACCTCTACGTCTACTAAGGATTTAGTGGTAAACTACTTGGGCTTCACAGCGATACTGGGAAATGAATCTTTTTAGGCAACCATTTATTTCTTTCCAACAACCAAACGTGAGACTTCAAATTCTTTCGAGGCTCGAGGGATGGAGGTGTAAGTTACTTTCTAGAGCTGGAAGAATAACCTTGATTAAAAATGTGATCTAGAGTATCCCTACTTATAGCATGGCTACTTTTAAACTCTCTGTGACTCTTTGTGAGGAGCTAGACAGTATGGTGATAAAATTCTGGTAGACTGGCAACAAAGATAAGAATAGATATCTTAATTTAACCCCATGGGATACCCTTTGTCAACCGAAATCTCGAGGAGATTTAGGGATTAGAAGATTCCAGGGACATTAACTATGTTTTTTTAAGCAAATTGGGTTAGTTATTGGCTTCGGGTTCGACATCTTTGAGGACAGATGTTTTACGGAAGAAGTATTGCCATGGCACAAGTTTCTGGAGCACAAATTTACTAATCATTGCCCCTATTGTAGCAAAAGGTATTTGGTCTACACGTGCTTTTTTGTTGAAGAATAGCACTTTTCTCATCGGGTGTGGAGTGGGTGTTGCTTTGTGGAATGCACCTTGGGTTCCATGGTTGAATTTTGAAGAGTATAGAGCTGCTTTTAATCCTTTAATTCCCACAACTACCAATGTGGTTAGAGACTCACTGCCGAAAGAACTAGTTGGAAACTTGATGCTTTGAAAAGATGGTTTAGACCGGCTTATGCCTTGTCTTTTAGTGAGATAAACTGCGTTCCAAACCACCATGAAGACATGCTCATTTGGAGGGGAGCAAGGGATAGCCACTTCTCCATCAAAAGCGCTTATTGGTGCTTAAACCATGATCAATTTGATGGGCCAACATTGCTTTGGAAGAATATATGGAAGGCCAGAATTCATGAACGCCTAAAATTACTCTTATAGCGAATACCACGCAACCTTCTTCCAACTGGAGAAAGAATGCATGATGTTTTTGGCTCGCCCACTGGTACGCGTAGTCTTTGCTTATGGGGTTCTGATTCAGTGATCCATCTGTTCCTCAGGTGTCCTCTTGTTAAAGGTATTTGGTTTGCAAGCAATTAGGGTATTAGGCTGAGGGATGCTTCCATTACTAGTGGGATGGACCTTGTACAATAGATCTTTAACCCCACTCATATCCCTATATATGAGAAGGAGCTCTGTGGGCAAGCAAGAAATTGTGCTCATCATTCTAGTACTCAATTTAATCATCGAATGCTTTTAAGAGCCATTAATAACTCTGTCTTGGAATACTCAAATGTGCAGAGCCATGATGATCCGGAGAACACCTTCTCCTATCTGGCTAAATCCTATTCTAAACAGATTTTGCATCAGCATTGATGTAAGGGCACATCACCCTGGCTATTTTGGTGTATGATCGCTCTCTTCGGCCACACAATCTCGCTACTTGGTGTAGAAATACTGAATCACCTTTAGAAGTTGTACTCAAAGCCTTGGAATTTTCTCTTCAATTCAGCTCACATCGCAATCTTGATTGTGTCGATGTTTTCTCCAATTTTCAGGAAGTCGTAAAAGCAGCGAATGTATTAGTCGCACTGACTGATCTCTGTGGCTGCTTTGTTTTAGTGTTTTTGATTATTTAAATTTATTTCAGTCTATATCTATTTCTTAGATTCCGAAAAACTTTAATTTTTCTGCCCATAATTTAGCCATGTGGGCCTTCACTTCGGACCACTCGAGTGTATTTTGTTGTCAGGAGGATGTTTGTGGTATCCAATCTTCTTTTAGTTCTTTAATGCATCTTTTTATTAAAGCAAAAAAAAAAAAAGTATGAAATATAAATATTGAAAATTCGTGCAAGGAAAATATTTTGACTTAGCATTTTATAACGAGCCATGACCTTATGACCATGAGAGGAGATGATGATCAGAAGCATAGAGGTCGCGAGGATGAGGCGATGGAAAAGAAAGAGTACCTTTAATGAAGAGCTCATTTCTTCGTCTTTTAACTTGGGTATATTGCAAAGCAATTACACACAATCAATTCTATTTTGAACATAATAATTAGAAGCTATATATTCTTGTATATGTACGCAAACAAATACATAAAATACTAGTATAGAATTTTGGTCTAGAGATCATGCGATTCCAAGTGTCTAGGTGTGGTATATATATGAGTCACATTATTTTCTTTTTTCTTTCTTTTCTTGGTTTTTTTTGGTTGACTATATGGGACTCGCATCAACTTTGTTAGCAAAGACATCTTCAAGTACACCCAAGAGTCAATTTTGATGAAAAGATTATATTATAGGCCATACGATTTTAAGGAGTTCACTTCTAAGCAAGAGGAAATATTTTTAAAAGAAAGAAAAGAAAATTACAGTGCAACTCTGGACATCTTAATTGATGGGATAATGACTCAAATCAGTTTCCCTTTAATTTTAGTTTGGTTGATAATATTTGTAGAGTTTGAGTATAAATTTACATTTTTTTTAATGAATTTTGATTTGGGTAAGTACTCACCGTAATAAGAATTTAGATTTGGGCAAGTACTCTCCGTAAGAGCTTCAATAGATTTTAGTAACTGCCAATTTGTGTTTAAAGAGTGATCTTGTTGACCAACAAATATGAGTATAAACATGTGGCTTAAGTGACAGGTTTGTTTGATGTAGTCAATTAAAGATGCGAGGATTATGTTGTATGTAGAGATGCGAGGCCAAGAGAGACGAGACCCAAGGGATCAATTGGGTTACTAGGTTTGTGAGTTGTCGTTTGTGTCTCGTAAATATCTATGTATAGTGGAATGATTCTCATCCCGTGGATGCGCAATTTCGCTAAACCGACACAAAATATGTTAGACAATTTTGAATTGGAGGCTTGTTATACAGTGGTGGAGCCAGAATTATCATTCAGAGTATAACATACAATTCTTGTTAAAAATAAAAACATAAAAAATTCAAAATAGTACCATTAAATAACAATTTACTTATATTTGCAATTGTTGTCAACCACTTTTCATACTTTGAAATCGTTGAATAATAACCTCATTATCAATATGATCAGAAATTTTTTTCTCAATGATGAGCGGTCTAAAATCCTATGTCAGGTTGTATGAGTAAGATTAAGTGCGATCTCATCCGAAAGGGTTGCAAGCGACCTCCACCGCATAAGTTACGTGCGATCTCCTCTGAACAGGTTTCATGTGACCTCCACTGCATAAGTTACGTGCGATCTCCTCCGAACAGGATATGTGCGACCTCCACGGCAGGAGTTACGTGTGACCTAAAAGAAAAAGAGACTAATCTCTGCTTAGTCAAACAGGAAACCTACAAGGAGAGGGAAATAAAAATTTCTCTTTCAAGTTCAATCAGTTACTCAATTTAAGTGATTACCCAATTATATTGTTACTCAAATTATATTACCCGATTGAACAGTTACCCATTCTCAAAATTAAGAATATTGAGCTACCTTCATCTATATAAAGGGAGTTCAATGTTTCAGTGAGGGGGACGAGGACTTTCGAATCTAGAGAAGCTAAAGAATTTTTAAGAGTATTTTCTTCTTTCCAGACAACACATTGTAATTTTGAGTTCTTGTAATTTTCCAGAATATAGTGAAAAACAGTGGACGTAAGCTCATCTTTTTCGGGGCTGAACCACTCTAAAATTTTTGTCTCTTTATTTGCTTTGATTAATAACCCTTTTCACACAAGCCACATCTCGTAATTTTTTCTAAATTTATTGTTGACAAAACCTCCATCAACAATTGGCGCTAGAAGGAAGGCTATTCCAGCAAAACAGTTTGTCAAATTTCACTTTTTTAATAATAGAAAATACTAGAAACACTACTAAAGTCATCGGAACTAGCCAAAACCAACCCCAAACACTGCTGCTACACAGACAGACCCTGCTCAGGATCAGCCTATTATGACCGCATCAGAAAACCTTACTCAGAGACAGGATCGCATGGAGGAGATACTGGTGAACCTTCAATAAATCACAAACCAGATCAATGACACCCTACGACGACTTGCTGAAGGGCAGATGGTGACCTCACCACAGCACGAACGTCCCAAAGAAAGTCCTGCTCAACTACCTGAGAAGGGAATACAGATCCTAGAGACAAGGAGACGTGACCAGCCAAGAACCCAGCAAGAGCGTCATGAAGATCGCATCTCCAAAGAAAAAGGCAAAGTCGCAAACTTGCCTTCAGAATCTGGTACAGAGAGTTCAAGTACTAACCATGATCGTGGACAACCTTCTCGCAAATCAGCTGATAGTCAAGATCGCTTGAGCAGCAAATGAAGACGACCATCGAGAAGCGTCTTTGAAAGAATCAGCAGAGAGTCGAGACAAGAACCTGTGGACCTAAGACAATACTTGGAGCGGCGACGTAGCCATGAATGATCCGTATTGCATCATAACGACCAAAGCCGATCTCGTCGCACTATTTCGCTGGATTCCTCTCACAGATCGTAGAAGACTTTACCTGACCAACATGCCATACAATGAGACAACAATCAAAGGCCACCCTTGCCGCCAGCAAGAGATAATGCTCTCCTTCCGAACGTCGATGTTCATAATTTAAGGATGGCATTAGATGTATTTGCTGGTTGGGACGATAAGCTCGCTGATGGGTATCGTCAATCGCCATTCAGCGAGGAAGTCCGAGCTGCTGCCCTACCTAGTGGATTTAGACTTCCCACTATAAACACTTTTGATGGGAAAACTGATCCACAGGACCATATGGATCACTTCAGCGACTTGATGGAACTCCATTGTGTCAATGATCATGCATGTTGCAGATGTTTTGCTGTAACTCTCTCAGGAACAGCAAAGAAGTGGTTCCGAGGACTCAAATCCGGCTCAATCTCATCCTGGCAACAACTTCAGACGGCGTTCTTGAGACGGTTCCAAGCTGCAAAGAATTTCACTGTTCCACTTGTTAGCTTGTCTGCAATTTGGCAAGGTCTAGAGTAAACTCTACGATCTTATCTCAATCGATTCACCTCAGAGTTAGCGAAGGTCAACAACCCACCTGAAGGAGGAGTTTTAACTCTTATGATGGCTGGGGTGCGACCAGAAACTAAACTCTGGGAGGAATTACTTGAGTGAGAATGTAGAACTCTAGAAGACTTCTACCGAAGGGTTGGTCGGCATCTCAGGGTAGAATCTTCGCACATTCAAAAGACAAAGAAAGAAGGAAGGAAAGATGTAACTAAAGATGCGATCATAACCAACAATAACAGTAATAAGAAAAATAAAAGGACTAATGAACAATTGATGGAGAATCAGCCTAAACCCAAAAAGCAGGAGATTTCAAGAGCTCCCATGCGGTTCAACAATCACACTGAGTTAAACGCACCCATAGATCATATCTATGTGGTCACAAACCAGAAGGAGCAATACCATCAATCGAAACCAATGAAACGGGACAGGGTAAAGCGCGACCCAACAAATTCTGCCGGTATCACAATGATATTGGACATGATACTAATAATTGCTATGCTCTGAGGGATGAAATTGAAAGACTGATTAGAGAGGGGTGACTGCAGCAGTACACCAGGCAAAACGACGAAAGGCGAGAAGAAAACCAATAGCGACCTCCAGAAATTCAACGCGAAGTCCGAACTATCTTCGGAGGACCGCATGTTGGTGGAGATTCTAAAAGGGCTCAAGACAGGTATGCACGAGAAGCTCGACAACAGCCATTAACTAATGTCATGCATCTTGAGCAGCGACCACGCAAGCTTCAACGAGTACCGGACATGGACATTACCTTCACCGAACAGGACGCAAGGGAGGTCCATTATCCGCATAATGACGCATTGGTCATAAAAATTAATTATGGAAGCACGCAGTTGTAGCGAGTGTTGGTTGATAATGGGAGTGCTGTTAACATCCTGTACTATGACACCTTTAAGAAGATGGGGTTGAATGAGAGCAACTTGAAGCCTACTGTCACTCCACTCTATGGTTTCACTGGTGACAGCCTGATGCCTATGGGCATGATTGAATTAATGGTCAACGTGGGAACCTATTCTAGGGTTTCCACGATAATGACCCACTTTTTGGTGGTAGATTACCCATCCGCATTCAATGTTGTGCTGGGAAGACTGATACTGAGGGAACTTCGAGCTGTTACTTCAATCTACCATCTCATTATGAAATTCCCGACCCAACACGGGGTAGGTGAGATGCGAGAGAACCAATATGATACGAGGACTTGTTATAACAACTCGTTGAAACTCGCAGTAAAGGATGCGATGTCTCGCACAATAATGGTCCAGCTGCCAGAGGAAGCGTCAGTTGAAGCATTGAGCAAAGCGTCAGTCCAAGCTTCAGTTGAGTCGTCAGACAAAGCGTCAGTCGAAGCTTCAGTTGAGTCGTCAGACAAAGCACCAGTCAAACCATCAGTTAAAGTATCAATCGACATAAACAGCGAAGACTTTGATCCTCGAGGAATAGACGAAGAGGTCAGAACTGGACCCATTGAAGATCTGGAGGACTTATCATTCGACATGTCTTCCAAGGCTACTTTAAAGATTGGAACGAAGATTCAAGAGTCTGTGCGAGTATCGTTGGTCACTTTTCTAAAATCTAACTTGGATGTCTTCGCGTGGCGACATTCGGACATGGTAGGGATTGATTCGAGGATCATATGCCACCGTCTAAACATAGATCCGACAAAGAAGCCTGTACGGCAGAAAAGAAGAGCTATGAATCCAGAGCGCTACGTCGCGTTAAAAGAAGAGGTGGAGAAGCTGCTAGAAATTGGATTTATAAGAGAATCTTTTTACCCTGACTGGCTTGCAAACCCGGTTTTGGTGAAGAAACCCAATGGGAAGTGGAGAACATGTATTAATTTCACCAATCTCAACAAAGTATGCCCGAAGGACAGCTTCCTTCTTCCGAGAATCGACCAGCTTGTAGATGCGACATCGGGGCATGAACTCTTAAGTTTCATGGATGCATATTCTGGGTATAATCAAATCCCCATGTACGAGCTAGATGAGGAGTATACCTCGTTCATCACAGATCGAGGATTATACTGCTATAAAAAGATGCCCTTCGGACTTATCAACGTAGGAGCGACCTACCAGCATCTTGTCAATATGATGTTTGCAAAACAAATTGGCAAGAAAATGGAGGTATATGTCGACGACATGTTCATGAAGTCAGAGAAAGCCGAAGATCACATCAAGCACCTTGATGAGATGTTCAAGATTCTCCGGAAATATCAAATGAAGCTGAATCCCCAGAAGTATGCGTTCGGGGTAGGATCTGGAAAATTTCTGGGTTTTATGGTCAATCAGTGAGGTATTGAAGTGAACCCTCAGAAGATATAAGTGTTGATTGATATGCAATCTCCATGTAAACCCAAGGATGTACAGAGCCTAGCAGGAAGAGTAGTTGCACTGAGTCGGTTTGTATCCAGATCAACCGATAAATGCCAACCATTCTTTGAAGTATTGAAGGGTTCAAAGAGGTTCGAATGGACGAAAGAATGCGAGCAGGCATTCCAAGAGTTGAAAAAGCACTTGGGTTCTCCTCCACTCTTATCGAAGCCAAACCCAGGAGAAGAATTATGCTTATATCTCGCTGTTTCCAAATA
>JXTB01000582.1:20449-34658 GCA_002914805.1 Parasponia andersonii | reverse complement strand
CTCCCTCAAGCGATCCGGATGCTCAGAGATGGTTTTCTCGAGCTCTTTGACTTTCTCCTCGAGGTTCTCCTTCTTGAGCTTCTCCTTGGCCAGGCCTTCAAGCAGCTGCTACCTTTCCAAGTCAAAGGCTTTTTTCTCCTCCCCCCGAGCTTTCTACTAGTTCTCGAATGTTTGGGTTATCTCTTCAACTTTTTCGGCCTTCTCCAAGTATTCGAGAACCGGGTCGTGCATCAGGACAGCAGCAGCAGCGGTATGAAAATATAATCATTAATACCAAGAAATAATACATTTTAAGGAGAGGATAAAAAGGTACTTATATTGGCCAGCATCCTCATCTCAGAACCAAAAGCGATCTTGGCAGATCATCGCTTCATCTGCTTCCAGCCCTCTTCGGAAGTGAAGCGATCAATGAAGACTGCGCTCATACTAGCCTTCTCTGGTAATTGATTGAGGAGCGCAAAGAGCTCCTCATCCTTATCTGCCAGGATCGGTTCCAAAGAGGTAGCAGCCTCTTTAGGTAGTTCAGAGTGGCTCGATGTCTGAGGCTGTGGAGGAGGCGAGCTTGCCGGGATGTCCTCGAAGGCAACTTTTCGTTTTTTAGAGTTGTCGACCTTCTCTTTTCCTTTCGATGGCGGAGTGCTCTCGGGTGTTTTGGATTTTACCATGGACTCGAGAGTGGAGGGTGGTGCTCGCAGGCCAATACCAATAACCATCTCTGTACAAATACGTCAGTGAGCAAGGTGATATGATACATTGATGATTAGAAAATGTATATATGATTACCTTCTTCTTATTGAAGAGCTGGTTGAGGAGCTGGTGGTGATGCTATTTCTGGAGAGGAAGGTTCCGAAGCTGGAGGGCTGACAGGTGCTTTTCGTTTCCCAAGTCTGGAAGACGAGGCACCTGTATCCGTTTATTTCCTTGGCTTCTTTTTCTTCGAGCTTGAAGGTCTGGACAGGGGGATCAGGGAACACGGCTCCCTTTGGAAGTAGACCGCAGGCGACCAGGTTCTTGGAAGTTCCAAGTACCTTCCAATCAAATTCCTCAATTGGAAGGTCGTTGATTTTGTACACCCTTGATAGCTGTTCCCTGGAAAGTCCGGGCCGTTCATTGTTGTCTACGATGACATGCGAGTGTGATCAGGATAAAAATAACAAAATAGAAAAAGTGATAAATTGGAAAACTACCTACCGGGATTTTGAAAGAAGCCGTTATCTGCATAGTCAAAGTGGAAAAATGGATTTTTCTATTTTCCCATGTTGTTGCGAACCCCGTAGGTCGTTTTTATTGCCTGGTTCGACCATTTGCTTGCATAAAAGAAGCCAAGATTTGACAGGTTTGATTTCACTTGGTAAAACCAAGCAAACTCTTTAGGAGAAGAGGTCTCTAAACCTAGTTTGTGGTAAAGTATGTACAAACTTACCATGTATCTATATGTGTTAGGAGTCAATTGGAAAGGGACGACCCTATAGTAGTCGATAATTGATTTTATGTACGGATGAAGTGGGAGGTGGACACCGCACTTGAGAAATGCTTCAGAAAAAAAAAGCAATTCCGTGTGGTGTTATGTGTGGTCAATTGAATTCCATGGGTAGGCGAAGAGGGATGGCGATCTTATAGTTGCATACGATTTTGCTGAGCTTGTTCGATGTGCAGCTCGTCCTTATGTTAGTACATGACCAATTCTCCTCTACGTGTTGATATCCTGATGAGAAGGCAGGGGCATCCCTGATATGTCGAGGCCACTGGTCCTGAGGGAGGTTGTCTATGCGAGGACTATTTTGCCTGACCCTTGTTATCTCTACCTCGGGTTCTGGTTCGAGGTAATCTTCGAGATTTATGAAGCTAACACTAGAGTCAGATTCTCCAGAAAATGCATTCCCTTCCCTAAAATCCTCACTACTAGATATTTGAAAAGAAATACGGATGGATTTAGTCCTATGTGAGCATCAAGGATTTTCACTATGTGCTAGTAAATTTTGGGGGTTCACCCTAGGATTGTACTAACAAGCAAGCTCATCGAGTTTTTTCTAATTGGTNGATTGAGATATGGTCTGAACTCCGTCGGAGAAGATACTGGAATTGTGCGAGCTGAAGAATGAAACGGCGCTGTAGGGTTTAAAATACTTTGGAATTTTAGAGAGATGGAAAACTAGTCTGTAATGAAGAGGTAGAAGCGGATTGATTTTCGATATTTATTCCTCGAGCATCGCTAAATCACAGCCGTAGATTAAGATATTTGATTTTCAGATCTAAAGGCCGAAGTTTGTGCGGGATTTGATTTTCTCCGAAATTAAATCAGTATCTTTCGAAATTTGAAATGATTCGGTTGAGACGGCAGTTGGCATCATCAATATCCTTGAGTCTCCTTGAGTTCTGTTATTTTTCTTAGAAAAGGTGACACGTGTTTTCGTTTGTCAGAAAAAGGTGCGCGTGATCTTGAGAAAGGTGAGATTTAAGATTTGGCGACCCTTCGACTCTTCAAGGATCTCAAATCTAGGTCGTGGCGTCGTATTTTTTAAGTTCGCACTCACTTACATTAAAAGGAAGCTCCATTTTGTCCTAAAGAACTAATGGAGCTGGGGGGCAATTGTTGAGCGATCTAAAATCCTATGTCAGGTCGCATAAGTAAGATTAAGTGCGACCTCATCCGAAAGGGTTGCATACGACCTCCACCGCAGGAGTTACGTGCGACCTGAAAGAAAAGGAGACTAATCTCTGCTTAGTCAAACGGGAAACCTACAAGGAAAGGGAAACCAAAGTTTCTCTTTCAAGTTCAACCAGTTACTCAATTTAAGTGATTATCCAATTATATTGTTACTCAAATTATATTACCCGATTGTATAGTTACCTATTCTCACAATTAGGAACATTGAGCTACTTTCATCTATATAAAGGGAGTTCAATGTTTCGGTGAGGGGGACGAGGACTTTCGAATCTAGAGAAGCTAAAAAATTCTTAAGAGTATTTTCTTCTTTCCAGATAATACATTGTAATTTTGAGTTCTTGTAATTCTCTAGAATATAGTGAAAAATAGTGTATGTAAGCTCATCTTTTTCGGGGCTGAACCACTCTAAATTCTTTACCTCTTTATTTGCTTCGATTAATAACCCTTTTCACACAAGCCACATCTCATAATTTTTTCTAAATTTATTGTTGACAAAACCTCCATCAACACTCAATATATACAAGCAAACAATCATTCATCTATTTATCTCTTATTCGAGTACACAGTTCATTCTTAACAATATTCATAAAAGAAAACACCCTCTCAACAGAAGCAGTAGCAACAGGTAAAATTAGTGCCGACATCAATAGTTTATAAACTAGAAGATACACCTCATCTTTTCTTTTCTGAACCATTTTTTGTGCTAGCTCGCTTATACCTTTCAAATCTGTAAACTTCTCAGATAAGTACATGTCAATAACATAAGTTCTAAGCTGATCCTTGAGTGTCATGATATCTATTTCAGAAAAGTCTTTTAGGTAATATTTAGCAAGTTAGATTACCTTTTCCTTGTCAAAAGTAGAGAATAAATCATTTGGGTATAAACAAGTCACACAGAGAAGTAATTTAGTATTTACTTCATTGAAACACTTATTTAACTCTTGAAGTTACAAATCAATAACTAAATAAACTATATCTACACGAAAGTGATGTAAATTTATAATTTCTTCAGTTTTATGACGTGATCTACCTCAAGATTTGAAAATAGAATCCATATCAAAAATATCGATTTTGTATTTGGCACAAAATAAAGAGACTTGGTTATAAAAAGAATCCCACTTATTCTCCCTCATTGTTTGGAATCGTTGTTTACATACTTTTACTAAAGCCATAGCATTCATAATATCTTGATTCTTTCTCCGCAATACCTATAACACATCATTTGTAGCACTTAATATGTTTTTCATCAAATATAGGCTAAATATAAAATCAAATGATTGCATGAACTCTAATAGAGAATAAGCTTCACATCTTTGTTCATGATTTGATCCATCATCATCAACTTTTTCTAGAACTTTAACCGTTGAAGAAAACATCGAGATCAAACTCATTAGAGTACTATAATAAGAGCACCAACGTGTGTCTACTGGCTGCTTAAGAGTAGTATTTTGATTCAAATTTCTTCTACTTGAAATCTCATCACTTTGAAGTACTTCAACATTTTCAATAGTTTGTATATCTTGAAGAACATCAGACTATTTTGTTGATACTTTAATAATATTCACCACATTATTAGCCAAACTAAAGAAAGATATAATGTGAATATCCTTTTTTGCCACGGCTACAAGAGTCAATTGGAGTTGATGAGCAAAAAAATGAACATAAAAGGCACATGGGTTCTCTTTCATAATAAGTGCTTTGAGACCATTTAACTCACCTTGCATATTACTAGTTCTATCATAATCTTGTCCTTGTAAACTTGATATACTTTGTCCATGTCTTGAAAAGAATCTATCAATTGCAGCCGTAAGTGAGAGAGCTGTAGTACTAGCAACATGTTCAATACCGATAAAATGCTCAATTACACACCCATTTTGGTCCACATGATACAATACTATAGTTATTTGTTCTTTCATTGAAATTTCACGAGATTCATCAACTATAACAAAATATAATACATTCTTAATATCTTTGATTATAGCATTTATAGTTTCAACAGTAATAACATGTGTAATTTCATTCTGAATCTCAAAAGATGTTAATTTATGATTATCAAGAGCATTTTGTAGTGTAACAGACTTGAATTTGTTGTCGTGATTAGCAAGAAATTGTAAAAGTTCAAGAAAGTTACCTTTGTTTCTCGAATCCTCAGATTCATCGTGACCATGAAATAAGAGCTCTAATTATAAAAGAAATCGAGTACAAACAACTTACGTAAATAAGCGAGTTCGATAATCAATTCGAGTATGTTTTGATTGCTTAGAGATAATCATATCAATATGTTGATTTTGATTCATTAATGCTTCACAATTCTTCAAAGCTTGACTGTTGTTGATGGAGGTTTTGTCAACAATAAATTTTAGAAAAAATTATGAGATGTGGCTTGTGTGAATAGGGTTATTAATCAAAGTAAATAAAGAGGCAAAGATTTTATAGTAGTTCAACCCTGAAAAAGATGAGCTTATGTCCACTGTTTTTCACTATTTTCTGGAGAATTACAAGAACTCAAAATTACAATGTGTTGTCTGAAAAGAAGAAAATACTCTTAAGAATTCTTTTGCTTCTCTAGATTCGGAAAAAATCATCCTCCTCCCCCCCTCCCCGAAACCTTGAGCTCCTTTTATATGGATGAGGGTAACTCAATGTTCCTAATTGTGAAAATGGGTAACTATACAATCGGGTAATACAATTTGAGTAACAACATAATTGGGTAATCAATTAAATCGGGTAACTGGTCGAACTTGAAAGAGAGACTTTTGTTTCCCTTTCCTTGTAGGTTACCCGTTTGACGAAGCAGAGACTAGTTTCCTTTTCTTTTGGGTCGCACATAACCTATTCAGAGGAGGTCGCACGCAACTGCTGCGGTGGAGGTCGCACATAACCTATGCGGTGGAGGTTGCAGATAACCTTACACATGCGACCTGGCATAGGATTTTAGACCGCACAACAATTGCCCTCCAGCTCCATTAGTTCTTTAGGACAAAATGGAGCTTCCTTTAATGTAGGTGAGTGCGAACTTAAAAAATGTAATGTCATGACCTAGCTTGAGATCCTTGAAGAGTCCAAGAGTTGCCAGATCTCAAGCCTCATCTTTCTCAAGATCATGCATACCTTTTTCTAACAGATGAAAACACGTGTCGCCTTTTCTAAGAGAATAGCAGAACTCGAGGAGACTCAAGGATATTGATGATGCCAACCGTCATTTTTAAACCAAATCTTTTCAAATTTCGAAAGATACTGATTTAATTTCGGAAAAAATCAAATTCCGCGTAAACTTCAGCCTTTAGATCTGAAAATCAAAGATCTTAATCTATGGCTGTGATTTAGCGATGCTCGAGGTATAAATATCGGAAATCAATCTGTTTTTGCTTCTTTATTACAGACTTTCTATCTTTCTAAAAAATCTCGAAGTTTATCAGAGAACCCTATAGCACCGTTTCGTCCTTTAGCTCGCACAATTCCAATACCTTCTCCGATGGAATTTAGACCGTATCTCAATCCCTTCGCTTCCGAAGAAAGGTTAGTTTATTTCTTCTCTCCTATTGTTCTTCGTCTGTTCTTAAAAAAACTTAGTTTCAATTTCTAGGAATAGAAACACACCCCATATTCGAACGAACTAGAATAGGAATTTTCCAGATCTCCCTTTTCTAGTTCATAGAATAGACTCTTTCTAAATAATGGTCAAGGAAAAACTCGTAAAAAGAGTTTCTAGGGTCTGATACCCTATTTACCTATTTTTTGATGAACTGCTCGAGCAACTTTTTTCGAATCCGTAGACCAATCAGAAAAAATTCGATGAGCTTGCCTGTTAGTGCAATCCTAGGGTGAACCCCCAAAATTTACTAACACAGTGAAAATCCTTGATGCTCGCGTAGGACTAAATCCATCCGTATTTCTTTTTAGATGTCTAGTAGTGAGGATTTTAGGGAAGGGAATGCATTTTCTGGAGAATCTGACTCCAGTGTCAGCTCCATTATCCTCGAAGACTACCTCGAACTAGAACCCGAGGTAGAGATAACAGGGATCAGGCAGAATAGTCCTCGCATAGGCGACCTTCCTTGGGACCAGTGGCCTCGACATATCAAGAATGCCCCTGCCTTCTCCTCAGGATATCAATATGTAGAGGGGAATTGGTCATGTACCAACATAAGGATGAGCTGTACATCGAACAAGCTCAGCTATAAGATTGCCATCTCTCTTTGCCTACCCATGGAATTCAACTGACCATACACACCACCACGCGGGATTGCTTCTTTTTCTGAAGCAGTTCTTAAGTGCGGTGTCCACCTCCCACTTCATCCGTATATAAAATCAATTATTGATTACTACGGGGTCGTCCCTTTTCAATTGACCCCTAATACATATAGATAGATGGTAGGTTTGTACATACTTTACCACAAGCTAGGTTTAGAGACCTCTTTTCCTGAAGAGTTCGCTTGGTTTTACCAAGTGAAATCAATCCCGTCAGATCTTGGCTTCTTTTATGCAAGCAAATGGTTGAACTAGGCAGTAAAAATGATCTACGGGGTTCGCAACAATATGGGAAAATGGAAAAATCTATTTTTCCACTTTGACTATGCGGATAACGGCTTCTTTCAAAACCCCGGTAGGTAGTTTTCCAATTTTTCACCTTTTTCAATTCTGTTATTTTTATCCTGATCGCACTTGCATGTCATCGCAGACAACAGGGAACGGCCTGGACTTTCTAGGGTGCAGCTCGTAAGGGTGTACAAAATCAACGACCTTCCATTCGAGGAATTTGATTGGAAGGTACTTGGAACTTCCAGGAACCTGGTCGGTTGTAGTCTGCTTCCAAAGGGAGTCGTGTTCCCTGATCTCCCTGTCCAGACCTTCGAGCTCGAAGAAAAAGAAGCCAAGGAAACAAACGGATACAGGTGCCTCGTCTTCCAGACTTGGGAAACGAAAAGCACCTGTCACCCCTCTAGCTTCGGAACCGTCCTCTCCAGAAACAGCATCACCACTAGCTCCTCAACAAGAGGAAGGTAATCATATATACATTTTCTAACTATTAATGTGCTATATCACCTTGCTCAGTAACGTATCTGTACAGAGATGGTCATCGATAGCGGCCTGCGAGCACCACCCTCCACTCTCGGGTCCATGGCAAAAACCAAGACAACCGAGAGCACTCCGCCATCGAAAGGGAAAGAGAAGGTCGATAACTCTAAAAAATGAAAAGTTTCCTTCGAGGACATCCCAGCCAGCTCGCTTCCTCCACAGCCTCAGACATCGAGCCACTCTAAGCTACCCAAAGAAACTGCCACCTCTTCGGATAAGGATGAGGAGCTCTTTGTGCTCCTCAATCAATTACCAAAGAAGGCTGGTATGAGTGCATCCTTCATTGATCGCTTCACATCTGAGGAAGGCTGGGAGCAGATGAAGCGACGATCTGCCAAGGTCACTTTTGGTTCTGCGATGAGGATGTTGACCAATGTAAGTACCTTTTTTTTTTCCTCTTCACGTATACTGTTTCTTGGTACTAATGATTATATTTTTCAGACTGCGGCTGCTGCTGCCCTGATGCACAACCCGGTCCTCGAATGCTTGGAGAAGGCCGAAAAAGTTGAAGAGATAACCCAAGCATTCAAGAATTCAGAGAAAGCTCGGGAGGAGGAAAAAACAGCCTTTGACTTGGAAAGGCAGCAGCTGCTTGAAGACCTGGCCAAGGAGAAGCTCGAAAAGGAGAACCTCGAGGAGAAAGTCAAAGAGCTCGAGAAAACCATCTCTAAGCATTCGGATCGCATGAGGGAGGCAACCACTGAGGCAGTTCATAAAGCTATCGAAGAGTTCAAGGCAACTGAAGTCAAACAGCTCGAAGATAAAGCTAGTGATATTGCCTCGTCGACCATCATTTTTAATATCTTCTACGAGCATCCGGATTTTGACTTCTCCATCCTTGGTGAGGACGTGTTCGAGCTCGTCCGAAGTTGGAGAGAGAATACTGCCAAAGCTGGAGATGGCGACGCGAGCCCTTCTGCATAACACTTGTATTTGTTTTTTAATATTTTTAGAACAATGCGGGCTTGGTCCTCCCTTCCTTTGCTTTTGTTTGGGTGACAATTCTCTTAATAAATATTATCTTTTCCATCAGATATCCCTGCAAAATAATAAAAATACAACAATAATTTTAACTAAGTAGTCAATCACTAAGTGACTGATCAGTACGCTTTTAGCGATTTGAATCCAACTAACTTAAAATAAGTTTTAAGTGTTAGGATAGGTTAGGCGCTTAAGAAAACAGTTAATACGAGTGATGCAAACTCAACTTTGTTTCAAAAGTTCTATGGCAAAATAGGATATAGCAATATATTACATCGAACAATGAACGTTTGGCTTAGTTACTTTCTGTTCGAGGAGGGAAATTGCGTAATACGACATGCTGAGGCATAAAGCGAGGAGAAAATCCTAGGATTTTAAGGAGTTTCAGATACTTTGACGATCTAAAACCCCGTCTTCTCTAAATGGATGTTTGCATAGTCCCTTAGGAAACAAGTAGGAGATAACATTCTGATCCCACTACCCCCCGAGTTTTATGGTGTCCGAAAACTGCCATAAAGATGAATCAAACGAAGTTGAAGTAATAGCCGAAGAAATATTATTGACGAATGACGATCAATGAATGACGAACAACGAATGATGATCAACGAATGATGAAAAACGAATGTCGAGCAATGAATAAGTAGACATCTTTATTGATGAATGACGAAAACATGAAGATTTTCATGAAAGTTAACTGATAAAAGCGACGAAGCTATCCTACACTCCAGGCATGCTCGATCTTTTGTCCGCCAGTTCGAGCTAACTTATATATCCCAGGTCGAACGATGGCAATAATAACAGTCATTCTCAAGAGGGTTCCGAAGAACGAGGTCTTGCCGAAGAACAAGTTTGCCAACAAATCTTCGTCCGACTTTAGTGTTATAACATCGAGCAGTGCTCTGTTGATATAATGTGATCTGAAGCTGAGACTACTCGTGCCTTTCTTCTAAGAGATCGAGCTCAATCCTTATTAGCGCACTGCTTTGATCTTACTCATAGGTGGATTGTCGTATCTATATAGTGACATGATATTCGGATTAATCCCGAAGACATCCAAGTTAGATTTCAGAAAAGCGACCAATGAAGCTCGCACAGGTTCCTGAATCTCCGTTCCAATCTCATCTTGGAAGACATGTCGAATAATAAATCCTCCAGATCTTCAATGGGTCCAGTTCTGACCGTCTATTTTTCGAGGATCGAAGTCTTTACTGGTCATATCGATTGATGCTTTAACTGACGGTTCAACTGACGTTTTGTCTGATGGTTTAACTAGAGCTTCGACTGACGCTTTGCCTGTGACTTCGACTGACGCTTTGCCTGCGGCTTCGACTGATGCTTTGCCTGCGGGTTCGACTGACGCTTTGCCCGCTGCTTCGACTGACGCTTTGCCCGCTGCCTCGACTGACGCTTTGCCCGCTGCCTCGACTGACGCTTTGCTCGCTGCCTCAACTGACGCTTCCTCTGGCAGGTGGACCATCATTGTGCGGAATGTCGCATCTTTTGCTGCGAGTTTCAGCGAGTTGTTATAACAAGTCCTTGCATCATATTGGTTTTCTCGCTCTTCGCCTACTCCTTGTTGAGTCGGGAATTTCATAGCGAGATGATAGATTGATGTTACTGCTCGAAGTTCCCTCAGTGTCGGTCTTCCCAACACAGCATTGAAAGCAGAGGGGTAATCTACCACCAAAAACTGGGTCATTATTGTTGAAACCCTAGGATAGGGTCTAACGCTGACCATCAATTCAATCATGCCCATAGGCATTAGGCCGTCACCAGTGAAACCATAGAGTGGAGTGACGGTAGGCTTCAAGTCGCTCTCATTCAAACCCATCTTCTTAAAGGCGTCATAGTACAGGATGTCCACAGCACTCCCGTTATCAACCAATACTCGCCACAACTGTGTGCTTCCACAATTAATTTTTATGACCAACACGTCATTATGCGGGTAATGGACTTCCCTTGCGTCCTGTTCTGTGAAGGTAATGTCCATGTTCGGTACTCGTTGAAACTTACGTGGTCGCTACTCAAGATGCATGACATTAGTTAATGGCTGTTTTCGAGCTTCTCGTGATACCTGTCTTGAGTCCTTTTCGAATCTCCGCCAACATGTGGTCCTCCGAAGATAGTTCGGACTTCGCGTTGAATTTCTGGAGGTCACTGTTGGTCTTCTTCTCGCTTTTTGTCGTTCTACCTAGTGTACTGCCGCAGTCGCCCCTCTTTAGTCACAAAACTTATTGGGGTCGCGCCTCGCTCTCTCTCTTTTCATGGGCTCCGGTTGACGATAGCGCTCCTATTAGTTTGTGACCGTATAGATATGATCTATGGGTACGTTCAATTCGGTATAATTATTAAACCGCATGGGAGCTCTTGAAATTGAAATCTCCTGCTTTTTATGTCTAGGCTGATTCTCCGTCAACTGTTCATTACTCCTTTTATTCTTCTTATTACCGTTATTGTTGGTCGTGATCGCATCTTTAGTTGCATCCATCCTTCCTTCTGTCTTTTGAAGATTCTCGCGTGAAGATTCTACCCTCAGATACCGACCAACCCTTCGGTAGAAATCTTCGAGAGTTCTACATTCTCGCTCAAGTAATTCCTCCCAGAGTTTAGTTTCTGGTCGCACTCTGGCCATCATGAGAGTTAGAACTCCTCCCTCAGGCGGGTTGTTAACCTTTGCTAACTCTGAGGTGAATCGATTGAGATAAGATCGTAGAGTCTCCTCTAGACCTTGTCGGATTGCAGACAAGCTAATAAGTGGAACAGTGAAATTCTTTGCAGCTTGAAACTGTCTCAAGAACGCCGTCTGAAGTTGTTGCCAGGACGAGATCGAGCCGGATTTGATTCCTCGGAACCACTTCTTTGCTGCTCTTGAGAGAGTTACAGCAAAACATCTGCAATGTGCATGATCATTGACATGATGAGTTCCATCAAGTCACTGAAGTGATCCATATGGTCCTGTGGATCAGTTTTCCCATCAAAAGTATTAATGGTGGGAAGTCTGAATCCAGTAGGTAGGGGTGCAGCTCGAACTTCCTCACTGAATGGCGATTGATGATACCCATCAGCGAGCTCATCGTCCCAATCAGCAAGTGCGTCTAATGCGATCCTAAAAATTGTGAACATCGACGTTCATAGGGAAAGCATTATCTCTTGCTGGCAGCAAGGGTGTCCTTTGATCGTTATCCTGATGCATGGCAGGCTGGTCAGGTAGAGTCTTCTACAATCTGTGAGAGGAATCCAGCGAAATAGTACGACGAGACCGGCTTTGGTCGTTATGATGCGATAAGGATCGATCATGGCTATGTCGTCGCTCCAAATACTATCTTAGGTCTGCAGGATCTTGTCTCGATTCTCTGCTGATTCGTTCGAAGACGCTTCTCGATGGTCGTCTTCGTTCGCTGCTCAAGCGATCTTGACTATCAGTGGATTTGCGAGAAGGTTGTCCACGATCACGGTTAGTACTTGAACTCTCCGTACCAGATTCTGGAGGCAAGTTTGCGACTTTGCCTTTTCCTTTAGAAATGCGATCTTCATGACGCTCTTACTGGGTTCTTAGCTGGTCGCGTCTTCTTGTTTCTAGGATCTGTATCCCTTTCTCAGGTAGTTGAGCAGGACGTTTTTTGGGACGTTCATGCTGTGGTGGGGTCACCATCTGCCTTTCAGCAAGTCGTCATAGGTATCATTGATCTGGTTAATGACTTGCTGAAGGTTCACCAGTATCTCCTCCATGCGATCCTGTCTCTGGGAAATGTTATCTGTTGCGGTCATATTAGGCTGATCCTGAGCAGGGTCTGCCTGTGTACCAGCAGTGCATTGGGCTTGGTTTTGGCTAATTCCGGTGACTCTGGTAGTGTTTCTAGTATTTGCCATTATTAAAAAGTGAAATTTGACAAACTGTTTTGCCGAAATAGCCCTCCTTCTAATGCCAATTATTGATAGAAGTTTTGTCAACAATAAATTTTAGAAAAAATTATAACATGTGGCTTGTGTGAATAGGGTTATTAATCAAAGCAAATAAAGAGGCAAAGATTTTATAGTGGTTCAGCCTCGAAAAAGATAAGCTTACGTCCACTGTTTTTCACTATTTTCTGGAGAATTACAATAACTCAAAATTATAATGTGTTGTCTGAAAAGAAGAAAATACTCTTAAGAATTCTTTTGCTTATCTAGATTCGGAAAAAATCATCTTCCTCCCCCCCTCCCCCAAAATCTTAAGCTCCTTTTATATGGATGAGAGTAACTCAATATTCCTAATTATGAAAATGGGTAACTATACAATCAGGTAATACAATTTAAGTAACAACATAATTGGGTAATCACTTAAATCGGGTAACTGGTCGAACTTGAAAGAGAGACTTTTGTTTCCCTTTCCTTGTAGGTTACCCGTTTGACGAAGCAGAGATTAGTTTCCTTTTCTTTCGGGTCGCACATAACCTATTCGGATGAGGTAGCATGCAACTCCTGCGGCGGAGGTCGCACATAACCTATGTGGTAGAGGTCGCACATAACCTATGCGGTGGAGGTCGCACATAACCTTACACATGCGACCTGGCATAGGATTTTTGACCGCACAACAATTGTGAATACTGTTAGGGCCTTCAACATGTTTATTCAATTTTCCTTTTTTCCTTTAATTTGAAAACCCCTCACTAATAAAAGAATCACCACCTTCTTGAAGATCCCCAATACTTTGTTAAAGAGATAACAACACAAACAAAATACATCATCTTTTGTAATGCTATATTCTAACCAATAACGATATTCATCAAATCAAGTTGCGTTGAATCTTCTCCATGCTTGCCCAATTTTAGTGAATGGAAAATTATGATTTTTAAGTTGACAATGATTTTTCTATACATATGCTCTTTGAACTTGGTCACAAATATTAGGATCATATTTTGAAATCTGAATTCTTAATCCAAGATTTGTAGGAAGTTCTATAAAGTTGATCTCTATACTTCTTTCTTTTTTTTTTGTACTTTCTTCTATTTTCCCTTTAGAAACTAATGAATCTGATTTTCTTTTAAAATATTTCACCATATTACTTGAGATAGATTTAACTAATTTACACAAAAACAAAAACAAAAAAAAACAACAAAATAATCAATCTAAATCTTCTCGATACATAAAAATTATAAGAGATTTGATTCTGATTAAACAAATTATAAAATATTTTTTTCTTTTCCATAATCCATATTCTACAAATATAGGCTACAAAATAGAAAAATAAGCTAATAGAGAAATTATCATGAGAAGTGAAATCACGACAATCAATAAGATAGCTATCAAGCTTAGGCAATAACCAAACACTTTTTTCCTTAAATCTATAATATTCCAAAAACACTTAAAGCAAGAGATAATCGGTTATTGTTAATTGTTATAAATTATTATTAGAATTAAAATATATAAATATTAATATATATATATATGGTCGTCAATCTAGTAGTATTTTTTTTTATTTATGTGTAAGTATTTTTTTTA
>JXTB01000581.1:210256-232511 GCA_002914805.1 Parasponia andersonii | reverse complement strand
GTTGCGCAGCTCTTTCCTCTTCGTACATTTTTTCGGGTTGTCGACAAGCGATGTGATCCCCATAGTACGATCGTTTTCGAGGTCTGCTGGCAAGTTTTGGTTGGGCAGCTCTTTCCTCTTCGTACGTTTTTTCGGGTCGTTGACAAGCGACGTGATCCCCATAGTACGATCGTTTTTGAGATCTACTGGCAAGCTTTGGTTGCACAGCTCTTTCCTCTTCGTACATATTCTCGGGCCATCCACAAATATTTTATTGCACGATGTGATTCCCATAGTACGATCGTTGATTGTGCGAGTAGCGTGTATGGTCTGCAACTGTGGTAGACCCTTTTCCATGACAACCTAGTATAATTTTTTGCCAGTGCAACTGAGGCGTGGGGTCTGCCACTGTGGGCGGACCCTTTTCCGTAACAGCCTGGTATGATCTTTTGCCTGTGCAAATAAAACGTTGGGTCTGCAACTGTGGGCAGACCCTATTCCGTGTGGCAGAAGACCTGACCTGTTTCGGAATTAAGCTTTTTAATAATATAAGCGTTCACATAGGTCTCACGCGTGAATAGTGTGTGTTGGGTCTGCCACTGTGGGCAGACCCCTTTTCCATAGCAACCCAAAAGATGAATCCATGCGGTAAAAAGGGAACTTGACCTATTTTGGATTTAAGCTTTTCCATAATATAAGCATTTACATAGTCTTACATCATATGCATGTGTCTTACACGTGATACTTTTTCAGGTGCTGAGCGTTCCACGTGTTCGGTAAATTTTTCCCCGTCTTGAGTTCTCTCAGGACATACGCACCATTGTCGAGTGCTTTGATCACCTCATAGGGTCCGATCCAATTGGAGTCCAGTTTCGAGGAATTCCCTGTTCTGACTTTCAGGACCCAATCCCAGGCGTTAAATCATCGAGCACTAACCTTTTTTGCGAAGTAAGACCTAGCCTACTGGTGGTATAAAGCAAGGTGGACCAGGGCCATATTTCTCGTTTCTTCCAGGAGGTCTGTGTTGCGGCTTAGCTGGCGTTTGTTTAAGGGGGCATCTCTCACCACTTCAGAACGGAGGGTCGGGAGGCCGACTTCGGTCGGGATCACAGCCTCTGAGCCGTAGACCATAGCGAATGGCGAATGGCGTTTTTCCAGTCGACCTCCGCTCCGTGGTTCAATGGGCCCACACAACGGCCGGCAGCTCTTCTAACCACTTGTCTTTAGCCTCCTGCAAGTTCTTTTTGATGTTGCTGAATATGGCTTTGTTCGTTGCCTCTGCTTGGCCATTCCCCTGAGAGTAGTTCACGGAAGAGAAACTGAGCCTTATATCATACAGTTCGCATAACTCCTTGGGCTTAGCATTTTGGAACTGTGTGCCATGATCGGCGTGTATCTCTTTCAGGATCCCAAATCGGCAGATTATGTTCTTCCAGATGAAGTTAATCGTATCTACCTTACTAACGGTCGCGTAGGCTTCAGCCTCTACCCATTTGGTGAAGTAATCCGTGGCCAGCAGGATGTACCTCCTTCGCCCTAGACTTTTGGGGTGCTCCCCGACGATGTCCAGACCCCATTTGGCAAACGACCAAGGAGTTATATTCGAATGAAGTACCTCTGTGGGCTGGCGTTTCATTGGGGCGAACCTCTGGCACTTATCACATTTCTTGATAAATCGGGCCACCTCTGTCATCATGTATGGCCAGAAGTATCCGGCCGTTAGAGCGTTGTGGGCGAGGCTGCGTCCGCTAGAGTGGTTGCCGCATACTCCCTCGTGGATTTCCTACATCAGTTTTTGCGCTTCGATGGGACCTATACACCGCAGCATAGGACCTATTGTCGATCTCCTATATGGTCCCCCACCATCGAGTACCTAGCAGCCTTTAACCTGAATGACCTTGCTTCTCGGGGGTCTGCGGGCAGGTTTCCCAACGTCAAATACTTGGTGATGGGTTTCATCCTCCCTTCGTCAGCAGTTTCAGTTGCAAACACATGGCGTGCAGGGGTCTGCGGGGATTCCTCTATGTTCTCACCTTCTAGGAGAACTTCTGTGCTTCCGGCCATACCCCTGATTGACGTACTTTTAGCTAGCTCTCGGCCCTCTAGTTCATCTCCCTGGGGATCGGTTCAATATTGAAATTGCTAAAGCGAGCTTTTCCCCCTATTACCTTGGAGAAGTACCTGTGCAACCTCGGTTCTTTTACTTCGAAGTTTCCCCTGACTTGACCCGCGATCAACTGTGAGTCGGTCTTTACTACGATGTTCTCCACTCCGAAGTGCAGTGCCAGCTCATGGCCTTGCAGTAATACCTCGTACTCTGCCTCATTGTTAGTCGCCTGGAAGCCGAGCCTCAATGCCTTCTCAACTCTGAGACCCATTGGGGTCTGTAGGACTATCTCGATACCTAACCCTGAGGTATTCCTGGATCTATCGATATAGAGCATCCAGGATGAAGGGGGGCGAAGTTGAGACATCTGAGATAGGTCGTGCAGCTCACCGAAGGATTCGATTTCCACTAAGAAATCCGCCATGACTTGTCCTTTCTTCACCGCCCGAGGCTGATACTCAATGTCTTATATTCCCAGCTTGATGGCCCATTTGGTCAGTCATCCCGATAGGTCTAGCTTGGCCAAAATTTGTCGAATAGGGAAATCTATATACACGGTGACCGAGTGTGCCTCAAAGTACTACTGGAGTTTCTTTTTAGCGTTGACCAGAGGGACGACCAGCTTTTCTACCACACTATATCGCGTCTCAGCATCCAGGAGCATACGGCTTATATAAAACACTGGATTTGTTTGCCATCTTCCTCGATGAATAGTACGACGCTGATCACTGATCACTACTTCGGATACTGCTAAATAGGCGTACAGGCGCTCCCCCTCTACTGGGGAAGCCAGGATATATGGGTGACTCAAATACAGCTTGAGATCTGTCAGTGCCCTATCTTGTTCGTTCCCCTAGACGACAGTAGAGATTTTCTTCAAGCATTCGAAGAAAGGCTTGCATCGGTCGGACATCTTGGAGACGAATCAACTGAGAGCGGCTATCTTCCCAGCCAGGCGTTGGACCTCCCGAACGGTCGAGGGTCTCTACACATTTGCGATCGAGGTTAGCTGGGTCGGGTTCGCCTCAATACCCCTCCTGCTCACGATATGCCTCAGGAATTGACCAGAGGACACCCCAAACGTGCATTTCTTGGGATTCAGACGCATCTAATATTGCCTCAGAATCTGAAAAGACGTCTAGGTGTCTCAGATGGTCTGAATTTTCTCTGCTCTTCATGACCATGTCGTCGATATAGACCTCTATAGTCTTCCCTAGTAGCCCGGCGAACATCTTATTCATGAACCTTTGGTAGGTTGCCCACCGCGTTCTTCAAGCCAAATGGCATACGCCTGTAGCAGTACAGACCACACTCCGTGATAAAAGCCGTGTGGATCTGGTCTTCCGCATACAAGGAGATCTGGTTATACCCAGAGTAGGCATCTAAAAAGCTCATTCTGTTGAATCCTGCCTTCGTATCTACCATTTGGTCGATTCTTAGTAGGGGGAAGCTATCCTTCGGGTAGGCCTTGTTCAGGTTGGTGAAGTCTATGCAAATACGGTCGTCGCCGTTTTTCTTTTTCACTACCACCGGGTTGGAGACCCAACACGGGTACATGCACTCCCTGATCAGACCATTCTCCATCAGCTTTTCCACCTCCTTGTTGATCGCCCTGTTTTTCTCTGGTGCGAACCTTCTAGGTTTCTACCTGACTGAAGGGAAATTGGGGTCTATGTTCAGCTGGTGGCAGGTGTGCGTGGGGTTTATCCCGGGCATGTCGTCGTGGGACCATGTGAAGACGTCCTCGTTCTGCTTCAGGAATCCCAACATCTCATTCTTCTGCTGCTCGAGCAATAAGGCCCCGATTAGAACCACCTTCGCTGGTTCTGCCTCTTTCAAAGGGACCGTTACCAACTCCTCGATCATGGATTCCAGACCATCAGACTCCTCTTCGATCCGCTTCATGTACGCTGGCAGGCGGCCCTTTGATTGCTATCCGTCCCCGGTCGAGGCGCTTGCACTCGCGTTGGCTCCCCTCAGGGCGGTTGAAATGCATTTCCTTGCGGAGGCCTGGTCTCCATTGATGTCTATCGTATAGGTACCATCCTTTGATAGACATCTTACGACCTGGTGGAGGGTGAATGCGACCCCATGCATGGCGTGGATCCATCCACTTCCCATGATGACGTTGAAGGAGGACTGGTAGTCAATGACGACGAAGTCCACGTCCAAGCATCTTTCAGCAGCACAGACCTTCAGGGTCACGACGCCCAAGGGGTTGACCTTATTGCTGTTAGTGCTATCGAAAGCGAACAACGGCTGATAGGTTGGCCTGAGTGCACTTCGATCCAGACCCATATTCTCGAATGTGCTAAGGAACAGGATATCGACGCTATTTCCACCGTCGACCAGGACCCTTCCGACCAATGTAGAGCCGATCTGCAGTTTAATCACCAAGGGGTTGTCGTGAGGCAGGCGTACTGTGGTCAAATCTTGCTGGGTGAAAATGATGGGGGCGGCAGAGGCGCGGCTTTTTCCCATCATCAAATGGTTGATGGAATGGCTCATCCCCCTCAGGCGCTTCACCCTTCCTTCAGCTCTTTTGAGACATTTTTCTTTCTCCTCTTGATCCTGGGTCGGCTCTGGCCTGCCCACGATGGTCAGCAAAATCCTTAGGGTCTGCTCTCCTGACCCAGAGGTCTGGGTCTGCTTCCCCTTTTTAGGCCTGGAGACGTCTTCCTGTGGCTGAGTTCTGCCGGTTTTCACATACTGTTTCAACCTGCCGACATGGATCGCCATCATGACCTGTGCGTAAAGGTTGCGGCAGTGGACGGTGTCGTACCGATAGTCTTTGTGAAACTGGCAGTACCTATTCCTGCTCTTCATGTGCTCAGGGAGGCCAGATTTAGGCGGGTCTTTGAAGATGCCCCTATCCCTGTTTTGGAAGTAGATCATATCGATCAGCGTGTTGAGCTCATACTTTGGCAGAGGGTCGCGGGGCATCTTCCTCCTCTTGCCACCTTATTGACTGCCTCGAATGGGGGCTTCCTGTTTCGGAGTCGGCCCTTGGTCCGATGAGGGCCTCTTCACCCCTTACGGGGCCGGGGTTTGTACTAGCGACGTTGTTATCGCGGCGGAGGTGTTGGGCGCCTTCTGGTGGCTTTCCAGCCCCTAAATGCCCCTTCCGACTTCGCCTGGATGTTCACCATATCGTACAGAAGATTCAGAAAGAGATGGTCCGATAGCATTTATCCTGGCTGTAGGCTCCTGACGAACGAGCCTGTGGCTTTGACCGAGTTGACGTTATGAACTAGGGACATCACCTCCAAGAAACGCGATAGGTATTCTCTCGGGGACTCATCTGCGGCCTGCTCCAACCGGTCAAGGTCTCGCATGGTTTTTTGCTCTCTCCGGGCACCCGCGTACTGCTTTAGAAAAAGTTTGCAGAAATCTTCGAACCCGTTTATGGATTTCTCCGGAGCTATCTGAACCATAGCAGGGCTAGTCCCGCCAGGGTCGTAGAGAAGACTTTACTGGTCACAGCCTCATCCCTAGTTTCCAAGGCCATCTTCTGTTGAAATTGGTATATGTGATCGAGGGGGTCGGTTTTCCCCTCGAATAGCTTGAAGGTCAGGGCCGTGAAGTCTCTCGGCCTGGGCTCCATCTGGATCCAGTTGGTGAAGGCGGTCTGGTTGATCCCTCGTACGGTTTGCTCTGCCAGATCGTCGAGGGTCTGGCTGTGATGGGCCCCGAGTCTCTTACTCAACTTCGCCATCATTCCTTGCTTCCAGTCGGGAGGCGTACCTCCTGGGCTTCCATGGCGTCTTCTGCCCATCGCCGCCCTGGTTTGGAGGGGTCTCGTCTGGCTTTGCCACACCCCCTGCATCCACGATCTGGATGGGACGGGGACTTCCCCTCGCGGTTGGCTTCCGAATTTTTGTTGGACCTCTTCGTCAAAATCTTCTCTCCGCTGGCTCCTGGCTTCGCTTGCCAGTAGACCTTCGAGACGGGCGTTGTCTCTGCGCACCTCTGCGACTTCGTTCCTTAAACCCAGGACGGCCTCGTGGGCCATCTCTGCCTTCCGGTTTGCTTCTGTCAGGGCAGTGAGCATCTGATCCAGCTTTTGCTCCAGATCTGGTCGTGCTTCTCGGGAGCTCCCTTCGGCGTCAGGACGTGTGTTCCTGGTTGTCATCTTCGAGAGTGCCATCTGATATTGTATGGCCTTTTGTTCGGGGAGAGCGCGATCGTGAGTCTCCTACTCTTTTTCTCACGCTCAACCGTTTCCCACAGACGGCGCCAAACTGTTGGATCAGTTTCTCACCAGCCGTCCACGTGTCTTTGAACTGCTGATGCTGTGTCCTCCAACCGTACACGTGTCCTTGCTATTCCAAAGTGCTCTGAACTTCAGGCAGGGTTAGAGAGGCGGGGGTGGCCACCTGCAAAGACTCTTCGATGCTTAAGTCAATGGTCTTTCTTTGATTCAGGGTAGCAAAGATTTAGTTCTATATGAGTATATCTTTGTTTCTTGCTTGTAAACTTTTAAATATCTCTTTTTGTATGCGTACATGCCTCCTCTCGGGAACGCATGGCTCATATATATATAGTCCTGAGATTGTGAACCACCCAGCTCTCAATCTCAGGACTGAGTACCTTTTTTCTCAAAATTTTCTCCAGAGGTCACGGGCCGAGATTACCGTGATCTCCTCTGTATCACTGTAGCCTGGTTTCCGCCGCCTCCTATAGCTTGAGTCTGTCAGGGGTGAGATTTGGACAAATCGTCATTCTGTCAGGACGGTTGCCCCTTGTGCACACCTATCCAAGATCGTATTAAATACTCTGTTTGGGTCTAGAGTTCTGAGTTGCTTTCCATTGTATTCTGGTGGAAGACCCTTGGGGCTTCCGACCCCTCAGCTGTCAAGGTAAGGGTCAGACTGGGCCGAGTCTATACAGGGTCTGTGATGGGCTCGGCCCTAACCTCGGACAGCCCAATGGCTGATGTGGTATCACGTGTGACTTTTAGCTAATCACTCTCGACACATGTTTGACGGTGGGCCCTGTTTGTGACCTGTTCTGCCGCTTAATCGTCCACGTAGTGTATGATTTGGGAACGGGTCCCACAATAGCTCTCGTAAAAAATTATCATAATTCTTAAGAAATCAACAATTTTATTTTCATAACTACGGTTGTACAAATAATCAATACTTAAAAGATTTGATTATACCACTAATTTAACTTAATTAGATAAGTTTTTCCTTTTATTTTTGATATTATTAGTATTTATCTATTCTTACTCATTAAATTTAAAAAAAAAACGAAAATGATCAATACAATTTCGTACTATGATTTTTGTTTGATTTGTATATATATATATAAGTATCACTTTCTTGTGAAACACATTCTTTTTCGTTTTCTCTGTTCTTATTGTTGCTACAAAAATTTTCAAACAATTCGTTATCAACCAAATATATAACTCTGATTATGAGTTTTAGAATTCCAAGTTAAGATTGAGTATCTCATCATCCAATCTGCGAAATTAAATCACTGTCATGCATGAATTCTACTCAATGTATTCAAGTATATACATTTTTCTTTACTTTCGGCAACAATTTATGTAGAGAAATGAACAGGGAAACAGAAAAAAAAAAATTTGTACATTATGCTATGGATTTTTTTTTCCTTTTCTTTTCATTTATGTTTTTTACCCAAAAAAAAAACAATTCATAGTTTTTTTTTTGATATTCACTAAAAATAAAATATATATAAATCAAATTGATGAAAAAAAAAAAAAATTTAACAAAAAAGAAAAAGACAATTTGGGTTCTAAAAACTGATCAATGGTAAAGTATTAGGAGGGTTAGAGAAGAAATATTTCCAAAAATATTTACTAATGGACGATTTTGTATTAATGAAATTTAAAAGATGTGCGAAAAGAAATTTTAAAGTTTTACAAGGTTCTATATAAAAAATGGGCTGGGAAGAGAAAAAATAAAGGTGGTAGTACAGCCACCTTATATGCAAATATATCATGTATTATGTAAAATCAGATGAAAACAAACTCTTCTATATTGGTTCAGAGGGGATGAATAAAGCAATTATTCAGCCATGTTGCCCTTTTTTATTTCGAGATACTCTTTTCCTAACCCACTAAATTTGTTCCACGCCTTGTTGTTTATTCCAATCAGGCTCTCTCTAAGAACTCTCCCCAGTCTTTTAAGATAGAACGAGATTTGAGTCCAACGAATAACTACTTTTAGTTCGGTTCCATCTTTCTCAAAAAGCCTAGTATTCTGGAAAGAGATGGTGAGGGAAAAAAATTGGGATAGATAAATTCTAGAGATAATTCCTTATGGAATAGATACCTTAGATAGATTAAAGATCCCAATCCAATCGTATTTTTTAATCAAGGTAATTAATGTAGATATAAACATAAAATAAATAAAATTAGATATGAATGAAAGAAGATAGAAGAAAAAGAAAAAAGGACTCGTCTCGTAAACTTTTTAGGAAATTAGGCTGAGTAGCGAACAGAATTTTAATTATTATTTTATAAAATTTTTGGATAAGTTATTAATAGTGAACATACCTAGTCGCAGACATATTCTAGTCATAAGTTAACCACTCGCCCTTTATAGAAAAAAAATATATATATATATACATATATATATATATATATATATTTCCTCACTTGGAATTGGAAAGCTCGTTAAGCCGGATGACCAATTCATCCAAATCCTTATCTGAGCTTCCCCCCTGGGCCACTGCTTCCAGCATAGCACGACTCATCTCTTGGGCTTGGAGCCTCTCCGGCCCATTAATTCCCCCCAGCGATTTAACAAACAACCTAGCCAACTCGGCAGGCTTAGGAATGGCCCGAGTTTCCTCACCAACTCGGATATATTGCCCGGCACTGCCCTACCACCAACTTGGCATTAATAAATTGGTCCGCCGTCATTGGCCACGTCAGCAGCACAACCCCAGCGGCTAGCCCTTCTAGCATCGAGTTCCATCCGCAGTGAGTTAAGAACGCACTCACCGCTCCGTGATTCAGTATCGCCACCTGCGGGGCCCACCCCCTGATCACCAAGCCTCTGTCCCCCACGCGCTCATCGAAACCCTCGGGGACCTCCCTCGCGCACAAGATGAAGTGGACTTGGCTCTCTTCCAGTGCGGCCGTCAGCACCTCCATCTGTGCACTCGTTAGCGTGGCGCAGGTCCCGAAGCAGACGTAGACGACAGAATCGTCTTGGCGTGAGTCTAGCCACGTCATTACTTGCTGATGTGGAAGCGAGCTGGTCCCACCACGATTAAACACCGCATCACGATTGTCGCGCTCAGGAAGCAAAGGTCCAACAGCCCACATACGATCGTGCCCCAACTCTCCCTTCAAGTGGTCCAAGCCGAGGTTCTCCAACTTGGCGAATGAGTTGAATACGATGCCCCAGCTAGCCATATTCGCCAGGTGGATGTTGCGGCAAAATTCCCAAATTGGGTCTCCTTCTTTGCCGCCCCTGTAGAACGGACAAATCTGCCACCAGGGGTAAATCGGGGAATTCGGAAGGTTGGGGAACGACACCGGCCACGAATCATCGTCGTCGTTTGGGTTCTTCGGCAGATATTTCCAGAGAGCGAACGAGAATGAGAGATCGCAAGCGCCGGACGTAGAGAAAAGGATCCGTTTGACACCGACCCGACCCGCTAGGTCTTGGGTCCACTCGAGCATGAAATCGGATATTATGGCGACCACGGGAGGTGTAACTGTAGCCTGGGACTTGAACCACTTGATCAGAGCCGGCTCGTGGTGTTCCCGCATGGCGTTCAAGGTTCGGAAGGGGCCCAATGGGGATGAAGGGGGTATTTCCGGAATTGGGACGACCAAGGGTTTGAGATAAGACGATGAATGCGTAGAGATGAGTGATTGGAGCAGAGGAAGCTCTTTCGGAGTGACCAATACGGTGACGGTCAAGCCACGGTTGAGTAACCGGTGGGTGAGGTCAAGGAATGGTATCAGGTGGCCTGAGTGAGGTATCGTGTAGACTAGCACGTGTGAGCCGTTGATGGGATTGGCGGTTGATGAAGACATGGCTGAGAGATTAGTGGCTAATAACTGGTTAAGGCTTTCTTTAAGGGCACTTCTCGCTCTGGTTTTTAGCTCTATAAAGGGTTTACCTGGTGATTATTTTTATTGTTAGCTCTGTAAAAAAGTTAAAAAGTCATTTATGGTCGCATTAGTCGACGGCATATACATAATAATTCTGAACCAACTGAACCAATACAATGTTCAATTATTCTAAGAAAGCCATTGATTACTTTTTGGCACTTTTGACTAAACGATAAGGCACACTTGACTTATAGTGTATATATTGGATCCGTAGGTCTTGACTTTCATGGTCATGCGCACGTGACCTTTCAAAAAAAAAAAATTAAGTGATGAGCCAACAAAAAAAAAAAACAAATACAAGAACATATGCCAAACAAGAAAAATTAGCGATCAAGTTGGACACATCAAGTCGCATGAGAATTTTTTTAATCAAAGTGAGATCTCTTTCAAATGAGTTAAATACGATCTCTTCCGAATAAATTAAGTGCGACCTCTTCCAAATGAGTTAAGTGTGACCAATATAAAAAGGAAACTAGATCAATCTTCATTAAATGAGTAATCTACAAGAAAAGAAAACAAAGTTTCTCTTTGATGATCGACTTCGTTTCATTTAAGTTATTACTCAGTTATATTGTTACTCAAATTGTATTTTCTAATTACACACTTACCCGTTTTCATAATTATAAAACATTGAGCTACCCTCACCTATATAAGGGGAGTTCAATGCTGCTATGAGAGACCTTCTTTCTGGGGATTTTTACTTTTACTTCTTCTTTCTGGACTACACTCTGTATCTCTCTCTCTGGACTCTCACCTTGAAACTTAAAGAAACTCTTGTAATTCTCCAGAAAATAATGAAAGACAGTGGATGTAGGCTCATCTTTTTTGGGACTGAACCACTATAAAATTCTTGTCTCTTTACTTGCTTTGATTTATCAACCATTTCACACACAGGCCATATCTTGCAATTTCCTAAATTAATTGTTGACAAAACCTTCATCAACAATTGATGCTAGAAGGAGGGCTATTCCAGCAAAAAAAAGTCCGTCAATTTCGCTTCTTTAACAATGGTAAACACCAAAAACACTACCAGAAACACGGGAACTAGCCAAAACCAACCCAAAGCACTACTGTTGCACAGGTAGATCCTGCTCAGGATCAGCCTGCCATGACCATACTAGAAAATATTGTCCAGAGACAGGATCGGATGGAGGTGGTACTGGTGAACCTTCAGCAAATCACTAGTCAGATTAATGACTCTTTACGACGACTTGCTGAGGGACAGATGGTGACTCCACTACAACACGAACGTCTGCTCAACTACCTGAGAGAGGAATTTAGATCTTAGAGATAGTGAACCGCGACCAGCATAAAACCCAGCAGGAGCATCATGGAGATCGCACCTCCAAGGGAAAAGGCCAGGTCACAGACTTGCCTCTGGAATCTGGTACTGAAAGTTCGAGCACTGATCGTGATCGTGGACATCCTTCTCGAAGAGTAACCGTCAATCGTGATTGTCTAAACAACGAGCAAAAATGTCAATCGAGGAGCATCTTTGAAAGGATTAATAAGGAGTCTCGACAGAATCCTGCAGATCTAAGACAATATCTAGAACAGCAACATAGTTAGGAGCGATCCATATCGTATCATAACGACCAAAGTCGATCTCGTCGCACTATTTCATTGGAAATGGTACAAAGGTCGCCGCAAATCCTGCTTGACCAATCTACCTTGTATCGTGATAACGACTAAAAGCCACCTCTACCACCAGTAAAAGATAATATTCTCCCTCTGAATATTGACGTTTATAATTTGAGGATCGTATTATATGCACTTGCTGGGTGGGACGATGAGCTCGTTGATGGGTATTGTTAATCGTTATTTAGCGAGGAGGTTCGAGCTGCTGTCTTACTTGCTGGATTCAAACTTCCCACCATAAACACTTTTGATGGGAAAATTGATCCACACGACCATATGGATCACTTCAGTGACCTGATAGAACTTCATCATGTTGATGATCTCACACGTTGCAGATGTTTTGTTGTAGCTCTCACAGGAGCAGCGAAGAAGTTGTTCCGATGACTCAAGTCTGGTCCAATCTCGTCCTGACAATAGCTTCAAACTGCATTCTTGAGGCAATTCCAGGCTGCGAAGAATTTTACTGTTCCACTGGTCCATCTCTCTGCTATTCGGCAAGGTCTGGAGGAAACTCTACGATCCTACCTTAATCGCTTTACCTCAGAGCTGGCAAAGGTCAACAACCCACCTGAAGGAGGAGTTTTAACTCTAATGATGGCTAAGGTGTGATCAGAGACTAAACTCTGGGAAGAGTTACTTGAGCAAGAATATAAAACCCTTGAAGACTTCTATCAAAAAGTTGGTCGACATCTGATAGTGGAATCTTCACGCGAGAATCTTCATAAGACGACGAAGGAAGGAGAAAAACATGTTGCTAAAGATATGACAACGACCAACAACAATAATAACAAGAAGTCAAACAAAAGAAGTAATGAACAATTGACTGAAAAGCAGCCCAAACAGAAAAAGCAGGAGATTCCAAGAGCTCCCATGACATTCAATAATTATACTGAACTGAATGCACCCATAGATCATATCTTTGTGGTCACAAACCAGCAGGAGTGATATCGTCAATCAGAACTGATAAAAAGGGATAGAGCGAGGCGTGATCCCAATAAGTTTTGTCGGTCTCACAATGACATTGAACACGATACTAATAACTGCTTTGCCTTAAAAGATGAAATCGAAAGATTAATTAAAGAAGGGTGGCTTCGGCAGTATACTAAATAGAACAATGAAAGGCGAAAAGAAAGCTGACAACGACCTCCAGAAATTCAACGCGAGGTGCGAACTATTTTTAGAGGACCGCACATTGGTGGAGATTTGAAGAGGTTGCAAGATAGGTACGCACGAGAAGCATAATAGCAACCGCTGACCAATATCATGCATCTTGAGTAGCGACCACGAAAGCTTTAACGGGTACCGGATATGGATATTACCTTCACGAAGCAAGACGCAAGGGAGGTCTATTACCCGCACAATGTTGCATTGGTTATAAAGATCAACTGTGGAAGCACGCAGCTATGGCGAGTATTGGTCGATAATGGAAGTGCCGTCGACATCCTATACTATGATGCCTTCAAGAAGATGGGGTTGAGTGAAAATGACCTAAAGCCCGATGCCACTCTACTTTACGGATTTACTGGTAACAGCATAATGCCTAGGGGCATGATTGATTTAATGGTCAATGTTGGAATTTATCCTAGGGTTTCAACGGTAATGACCTAATTCTTAGTTGTGGATTGTCCCTCTACATTTAATGTTGTACTAGGAAGACCAACACTAAGAGAACTTTGAGCAGTTACTTCAATCTACCACCTCGCTATGAAGTTCCCGACTCAACATGGAGTAGGTGAAGTGCAAGGCAACCAATATGACGCAAGGACTTGTTATAATAATTCAATAAAGCTCGCAGCAAAAGATATGACACCTCGCACAATGATGGTCCAGCTAAAAGGTGAAGCATCAAGGGAAGCGTCAGGTGAAGCGTCAAGTAAAGCGTCGAGGGAAGCATCAGGAAAAACATCAATCGATGACCTCGACCCTCAAGAAATCGATAGAGAGGTTGAGACTGGACCTATAGAAGACTTAGAAGATTTGTCGATCGATAGGTCTTCAAAGGTTCTAAAAATCGTAGCAAAGCTTCAAGAACCCGTGCGAACTTCATTAGTTGCTTTTCTGAAATCAAACTTGGATACCTTTGCATGGCAACATTCGGATATAGTGGGGATTGATCCGAATATCATATGTCATTGCCTTAATATAGATACAACAAAGAAGCCTGTACAGCAAAAAAGAAGAGCTATGAATTCAAAACGCTATGTCGCATTAAAAGAAGAGGTAGAGAAGCTGCTCGAAATTGGATTCATCAGGGAATCTTTCTACCCAAACTGGTTTATAAACCCAGTTTTAGTAAAAAAACCCAACGGGAAGTGAAAAACTTATATCGATTTCACCGACCTCAATAAAGCATGCCTAAAGGACAATTTTCCCCTTTTAAGAATTGACCAGCTTGTAGATGCAACATCGGGGCATAAACTCTTAAGCTTTATAGATGCATATTCTGGATATAATCAAATCCCCATGTACGAGCTAGAGAAGGAGCATACCTCATTCATCACTGATCGAGGATTGTGCTGTTACAAGAAGATGCCCTTTGGACTCATCAACACAGGAGCAACTTATCAGCGTCTTGTCAATATGATATTTGCAATACAAATTAGCAAGACAATGGAAGTATATGTTGATGACATGTTGGTAAAGATGAAGAAAGCTAAAGATCACATCAAGCATCTCGATAAAATGTTTAAAATTTTTTGAAAATATCAAATGAAGCTGAACCCTCAGAAGTGCTCATTCGGAGTAGGATCTGGAAAATTCTTAGGGTTCATGGTCAACTGGCAAGGAATCGAGACTAACCCCTAGAAGATACAAGCACTAATCGATATGCAATCCCCTCGCAATCCCAAAGACGTGCAGAGCCTGGCGGGAAGAGTGGCTGCATTGAGTCGATTTATATCCAGGTCAACTGATAAATGCCAACCATTCTTTGAAGTATTGAAGGGTTCGAAGAGGTTCAAGTGGACTGAAAAAATACGAGCAGGCGTTTTAAGAATTAAAAGCACACTTAGGTTCTCCTCCATTCTTGTCAAAGCCAAACCCAGGGGAAGAGTTATACTTGTATCTCACTGTTTCCAAATATGTGACAAGTGCTGCGTTAATTCGAGAAGAAGAAAAGATACAATAACCGGTATATTACATAAGTAAAAAGTTGCTTGATGCCGAAATGAGATATCCAAAGATAGAGAAGTTAGCATTAGCACTCATCGTCGCATCCACGAAGCTTTGACCTTATTTTCATGCGTACTCCATCAAATTTTTCACGAATTTCCAATTAAAGCAGGTTCTACAAAAACCTGAGGCTTCAAGACGACTACTTAAATGGTTCGTTGAGTTGAGTCAATTTGACATCAGTTTTCAACCTCACACTGCAATTAAAGGTCAAGCTCTCACAGATTTTATTGCAGAGTTGACGTATGATGTCAATCTCCCCATAGAAGTGATCGAAAAACCTGCTATAGATTTATCAAGATTGTGGAAATTTTATGTTGATGGATCATCAAACGAGAATGGAGCCAGTCTAGGCTTTATACTAATTAGTCCTGAAGAGCACAATATTCATTATATATTACGCTTCAAATTTCCAGCATCGAATAATGAGGCAGAATATGAAGCATTGATAGTTGGGCTAAAGCTCGCACAAGAAATAAAGGCCAAAATGATTGAGGTAGACAGTGATTCCCAGCTGGTCGTTTGTCAAGTGATCGGCGATTATCAAGCAAGAGGAGAGAGAATGATGGCTTACTTATAGGAGGTACGATGACTGTTCTCAACATTTACTGCTTATAACATTCACCTTCTTCCTCGCATTAAGAATACTCGGGCAGATGCTCTAGCTAAGCTTACCTAAACAAAAGACGCAGAGTTATTAAAGGTGGTTCCTGTTGAATTTCTTGCAAAACCAAGTATCGAGGTAGAGCCCTAGGTAACCATGCCGGTTGTCAAAAAACCATTGTGGATGGATCTTATAATGAAGTATCTACAAAATGGCGATCTCCTAGAAAGCAAAGACGATGCAAAGCAACTTCGAATGAAGGCAGCTCGCTATATCATCTATGATGGGAAGCTCTATCGAAGAAGTTTTAGCTCGCTGTTATTATTATGTGTTGATGAAGAAAAGGCACACTACATTATGAGGGAGATTCACGAAGGAATATGCGGAAACCATTTAGGGGGGCAGGCACTTGCGAACAAGGTTCTCAAACAAAGGTATTTTTGGCCAACTATGAAGAAGGATACAATGGAATTTGCTAGGAGATGTGACAAATGTCAACAATTTGTGACTGTTCCTAGAATGCCACATGTTCCTCTAACTTCAATGACTAGTCCATGGCCATTTGTAGTATGGGGAATTGATATGATCAGAATGCTTCCATTAGCATGAGGTGGATTGAAGTATGTAGTAGTCGCAATCGATTATTTCACCAAGTGGACAGAAGCAGAAGCATTGAGTACCATTTCCGCAAAAAAGATGATAGATTTTGTTTACAAATCTATAATCTACCGTTATGGTATATCACATACTATAATTTCTGATAATGGAAAATAATTTGATTGCGATGAGTTTCGTAACTTTTGCGATAACTTAGGCATCAAGAAGAGTTTCTCTATTATTGTTCATCCACAAGCTAATGGGCAAGTCGAAGTCATAAACAAGATACTTAAATAGAACCTTAGGACAAAGCTGGAAGAGCACAAAAGAGCTTGGCCAGATATGCTTTCTGAAGTATTATGGGCTTATCGCACCACTCAACGAACCACTACGGGAGAGACTCTATTCTCTTTAACTTATGGATATGAAGCAATGGTACCAGTAGAAATTGGTGCAAGCTCTCTACAACAATCTACCTATGAGCAAGATCAGAATAACACACTAATGAGGATTGAGCTTGATCTTTTAGAAGAAAGACGCGAGCAGTCTCAGCTTCGAATCGAATCATATCAACAGCACACTGCTCGATATTAACTCTAGAGTCAGAAGCAAGGGATTTGAAGTTGGTGATCTTGTTCTTCGACAAGTTCTACCTAATAACAAAGAGCACGGTACTGGTGTATTTGGACCCTCTTGGGAAGGACCATATGTTATTGATGTCGTCATTCAACCTGGTACGTATAAGTTAGCTCGCACTGGTGGATAAAAGATCGAGCATACTTGGAATGCAAAACAACTTCGTCGCTATTATAAGTAAATCTTCATGTATATCTTCGTGTATTTTTAACGACCTGGGGGGCATCTTGTATTCGTCATTCGTCGTCATTCATTAATAATGATATCTTCTTATTATTCATCATTCATCGTTATTCATCAATAAAGATGTCTTTTCTTTGATTATTAAATTTTATTTGGTTCATCTTTTATAGTTTTATGGCAGTCTACAAACACCATAAACCTCGGGGAGGTAGTGGGATCAGAATGTTATCTCTTACTCACTTCCTAAGGGACTATGCAAACGTTTATTTAGAGGGGTTGGAATTTTAGATTGCCGAATTTCTAAAATTTCTTAAAATCTTAGGAATTTCTCCTCGTTTCATGCCATAGCATGTCGTATTACCTAATTTCCCTCTTCGGATAACAAAGTAACTAAACAAAACGTTCATTGTTCGATGTGATATATTGCTATATTACATTTTACCGTGGAACTTTTGAAAAATAGTATTGAGTTCGCATCATTCATATTGTTGTTTTCTTAAGCGACCTAACCTATCCTAACACTTAAAACCCATTTTAAGTTAGTTAGATTCGAATCGCAATAGCGTACCGATCAGTCACCTAGTGATTGACTACTTGGTTAAATTATGCATCTTTATATTACAATGCAGTGTTTTAATTATTTTAGAGGAATAAACATCTGACAAAAAAACATTCATTGATGAAAGCTTGCACCTGTATGCAAGCAAAGTATTACAAAGCAAAAAAAGGGGACCAGCCCGCATTGTTTTGAAACTTTGTAAAATAAAAAAATAAATAATCTACACAGATGTGCTCACTCCACCGTCTTTAGTTTTTGTTGCAGCTTCGCTTTCCTTCCAACTCTGGACAAGCTCGACCACATCTACACCAAGGATGAAAAAGTCGAAATCCGGATGCTCGCAGAAGATATTGTATATTGTGGTTGACAAGGCAATGTCACTAGCCTTTTCTTTGAGCTTTTTGCCTTCAGTGGCCCTGAATTCTTCTACAGCCTTGTGAGTCGCCTCTGCTATCACCTCCTTCAAAATATTCGGATGCTCAGAGATAGTCTTCTCAAGTTCTTTAATTTTTTCCTCGAGCTTCTCTCTTTCAAGCTTTTCCTTGGCCAAAACGTCGCGTAGCTGTTGATTCTCCAACTCGAAGGATTTTCTTTCTTCTTTGTGAATCTTCTCCGAGTCCTCGAATGCTTGAGTTATTTCTTTGACTTTTTCAGCCTTCTCTAAGCATTCAAGGACCGGGTCATACATCAAAACAGCAGCTGTAGTGGTCTGAATATATAATACACCTCAATATAAGAAAAGTGCATCGAAGAGCGAAAATAGAAGATGCTTACATTTGCCAATATCCTCATTGCAGAACTGAAAGCAACCTTGGCTGGTCGTCACTTCATCCTCTCCCAACCATCCTCAGAAGTGAAACGGTGGATGAAGGCCACGCTCAAGCCAACTTTTTCTAGCAGTTAGCGAAGGAGTGCGAAAAGCTCCTCGTCCTTGTCGGCCTAGCTCGGTCCCTTAGACGAGGTGGTTATCTCCTTGAATGGCTCAGGCTAGCTCATAGTTTTTGAAGGCTGAGTAGGAGGTGAGCTTGTTGGGATATCCTCGAAGGTGACTTTTCGCTTCTTTGAAGTGTCGACCTTCTCTTTTCCTTTCATCGAGGAAAGGGGTGTGATGTCTGGTGTCTTGGACTTTGTCATTGACCCCAGAGTTGAAGGTGGTGCCCGTAGTCCACTGCCAATTGTCATTTCTGTACAAATATGATTGGTTAGCATGCGAGGTATATAATGCAACAAAGAGGAAGAAAGAAAAAAAAATTACCTTCTTACTGCTGAGAAATTAGTGGCGATGCAGCTTTTGAAGACGATTGTTCCGAGACAGTGGGAGTGGCAGGTGCTTTTTTTTTCCTGGGTTTAGAAGACGAGGCACCCGTTTCATTCTGTTTCTTCGGCTTCTTCTTCGAGCTCGAGGGTTTAGTCAGACGATTTGCAGAATCTAGAAGAGCGGCTCCCCTTGGAAATAGTCCGTAAGCAACTAGGTTCTTGGTCATCCTAAACCTCTTCCAATCAAATTCTTCGATCGGAAGATTGTTTATTTTATACACCCTTGCGAGCTGCTCTTTGGAGAGTCCTGGTCGTTCCCTATTATCTGCAATAACATATGAATGCGATCAGAATGATATATTTATATAGAGAAACCAATAAGCTGAAAGTTACCTACCAGGGTTTTAAAAGAAGCCGCTATTCGCGTAGTCAAAGTGGAAAATAGATTTTTCCATTTTCCCATGTTGTTGCAGACCCTGTGGATAGTTTTTATTGCTTGGTTCAACCACTTGCTCGCATAGAAGAAGCCAAAATCTGATGGATTCGATTTCACTTGGTAGAACCAAGAGAACTCCTCAGGAGTGAGGGACTCTAAACCTAATTTGTGGTATAATATATACAGACCTACCATATATCTATATGTGTTTGGGGCTAGTTGAAAAGGGACAACTCCATAATAGTCGACGTTCAATTTATATATGGATGAAGTGGGAGGTGGACATCACATCTAAGAACTGCTTCTGAGAATAAGGCGATTCTACGAGGAGGTGTGTGTGGTCGATTGAACTCTATGGGTAGGTGAAGAAGGACGTCGATTTTGTAGTTTATGATCTTTCTAAGCTTGTTTGTTATACAACTCATCTTTATATTGGTACATGACCAATCTCCCTCTACATAGTGATAACCCGTTACAAATGCAGGGCCATCCCTGATATGTAGAGGCCATTGGCCTTGAGGGAGGTTGCCTATGCAAGGACTACTTTGCCTGACCCTGGTTATTTTTACTTCAGGTTCTGGCTCAAGATAGACTTCGAGGCTTATAGAACTAATGCTTGTATTGGATGATTCTCCTGAGAATGCATTTCCCTCCCTAAATTTCTCACTACTAGACATCTGAAAGAAGAAATATGGGATGGGTTTATTCCTATGCAAGCATCAGGGATCTTTGCTATATGCGAGTAGTTTGGGGCCACAAATCCTAGGATTGCATCGACAACAAGCTGTTCGTCGAATTTTTTTCTAATCAATCTATGGATTCATCAAAAATTGTTCGAGCAACTCTTCGGTAATTCGTCACTCGACTGATTTAGGTTTTCAAACATCAAGGTTTCAATTCCTATAATTCTTCTATGGGTTCGTCTATTAATCATCTAAAAGTAATTTATTCTATAAATTAATGGAGAGATTCTGAGAAATTCTCATTTTTCAGTCAATCTGAATATGGGGATGGGATTATGTTCAGGGCATTTAGGCTTTACGATTTGTCTTTCTATTTCTAGAAATAAGCTCTGTAAATAAGGGTTTTCTGAAAAAATCGAAGAACAATAAGAGAGAGAGAGAGAATGTATGCTAACCTTTTTTCGAAGACTGAAGAACCGAGATGTCGTCTGAAGGTTTGTGGTGATGACTTCGTCAGAGAAGATGATAAATTTGTGCGAGCTGCAAAACAAAAAGGGATGCCGGGAAGATTTGCTTTATGGACGCTTCGGATTTCAGAAGAAGTGAAAGACGAACAAGGTGCAATAGGGTTCGAGTTTTTTGAAGAAGAGGCGGATGGATTTTTGATATATATATATATATATATATATATATCTCAAGCATTATCAAATCATAGCCATAGATCAAGGCGTTTAATTTTCGGATCTAATGGCTGAAGTTCACGTGGGAGTTAATTTTTTGAAATTAAATGACTATCTTTTCAAAATTTGAAACGTCTCGATTTAAGACAACAGCTGGCATCATTGCTATCATCGAGTCTGCTCAAAGACGGAGAAGTCTCCTCGAGTTTTGCTATTCTCTTGAGAAAAGGTGACACGTAGTTACGTCTGTGAGGAAAAGATATGCGTGGTTCTGAAATGATGGGATTTGAGAACTGGCGACTCTTCGAAGGTCTCAAGATTATGTCATAATGTCACATTTTATAAGCTCGCACTTATCAGAGAAGGAAGCTCCATTTTATCCTAAAGAACTAATAAAGCTAGGGGACAATTGTTGTGCAGTCTAAAATCTATATGTTGGTCAATACCAAAAAGGGAAAGTTAGCAACCAAGTTGGATGCGTCAGGTCGCATGAGAATTTTCTTGATCAAAGTGCGACCTCTTCCAAATGAGTTAAGTGCGACCTCTTCCGAATAAGTTAAGTGCGACCTCCTCCAAATGAGTTAAGTGTTACCAGTACGAAAAGGAAACTTAATCGAGCTTTATCAAATGGGTAATCTACATAAAAAGGGAAATAAAGTTTCTCTTTGAAAATCGACTAATTGTTCCATTTAATTTATTACCTAGTTATATTGTTACTCAAATTGTATTTTCTGATTACACACTTACCCATTTTACAATTAGAAAATATTGAGCTACCCTCACCTATATAAGAGGAGTTCAATGCTGCTGTGAGGGACCTTCTTTTTGGGGACTTTTACTTTTACTTCTTCTTTCTGGACTACACTCTGTATCTCTTTCTCTGGACTCTCACCTTGAAACTTAAAGAAATTCTTGTAATTCTCCAGAAAATAATGAAAGACAATGGATGTAGGCTCATCTTTTTTGGGGCTGAACCACTATAAATTTCTTGTCTCTTTACTTGCTTTGATTTATCAACCGTTTTCATACACAGTCCACATCTTGCAATTTCTTAAATTAATTGTTGACAAAACCTCTGTCAACATATACATGGAAATGAGAAGAAGGAAAAATAAAATAAAAAAAATCTAGTTTTCATCATCCATGAATATGTGTATTAATTTTTTTTTAACCAATGAATATGTTTATTTTAGTTGTTATATTAAACTCGTTCTTGTTTTGGTTTTATATTTATCAGCTCTTTTTCCTTTCAGGGAAAAAAATATCAGCTCTGTTTAATTAATGAAGTATCGTGATACAAATCACGTTTAACTATTAAAATATTTATAGTATTTTCTATATTTTTTTATGTATTATATGTATAACGTGTATATATATGTCTATTAAAGAAAGTATACCGGTGGGTTTGGGTTGAGTTTTTCTCTCTTCAGACCCCACCGGCCCCCAACCTTGACTTGGGTGCAAGATTTTATCCTCGACCCCGCCCGAACTCTTATAGGATGTCCATATTATAGTTTCTCCTCTTACGGATAATATATAGCCGGGAAATTTACGTGGTTAGTAGTCTTTTTAACTATAAATGATATTTATAATTGCTTTTTTCAAAATGACAATCGTAGTAACTTCC
>JXTB01000581.1:168963-199542 GCA_002914805.1 Parasponia andersonii | reverse complement strand
TTCTATAAGCCTCCCTATTTGTTGAGCTTGTCTCTCTACTAATTCAGCCAATCGATGAATAGTAGTATCTTTGTCATTGTCTTGATCACCCCTCGGGTGGCTAGTCTGACCTCTACCCCTTGGCATAATTTCCTATACAATGGCCCTTACTTACAAACAAACATAATAGCCAATAATAATGTGTACATCAAATTTATATAACAAAATAAAGTGCACATATGCAATTATTTAGACTTACTAGTTGACTGAGCTTTCTGCCACATGATCATACATATGTAGGCAGTATTCAGAAAAGTCTAAACCTCCGCTCTGATACCAACACTGTGACGCTCCCTTGGCTTAACTATATGACTATGTAGGTCAAACTAGGAAGTATTACTCTTTTATAACCCATGGTTGTAGTTTTTTTTCTTTTTTTTTTTTTGCAAAAAGGTGGGCCAAATTTAAATTTTCGAGCTCTAAACAAAAGAAACTACGTGGCATTACTTTTTTGAAAGTGTCTTTACAAAATATACAACCAAAAACTCCATATCTGTTTATCTTGCCATCAGTAGTAATATTTACAACAAATTAGAATAACAAAATACAAATAAAACATCGCCCACAAGTCAAGCTCGTCTACATCGGTATAATCATGGCGACAAGAAAGTGTGCTAGCCAACTAGCAACTCTACACATCAAAAATGTCCTCGCCTGCATCACAGGAACTAAATGAGCTAATGCTCCAATAAGTGAAGATCATGCATGCTTGTGAACATGTTTCTTGCATAAACTTTATTGAAATTCCCATTGTACTCTTTCTTTCATAACTTTTTATTTTGATGCACTTTTCTTAGAAAACATTTCTTTATAGGGCCCTTGAGTACATTACAAAGTCGCGGCAGTCGGTAGGCGGTGCCCACCTGTGCTGGAAGGAAACACATGGCCAATGTGAACCATACCTACCCAACACAGACCGACTAAGTAATGCGCCTGATAAATCTCATAATACAATGCTCAGTCCCGGCAGTCGGTAAGCTGTGCCCACCTATGCAGGAAGGATGCCTGTGCAAACCATACTTACCGAACGGAGACAGACTAAATACTATACTTAAAACATATCTCGTAAAATTAGTACAATGGTACTACTTTAAATCCAATGTGTGGAAAACTTCACTTCTTTGAAAATCATGCTTAAATGATCATGCCATGCTTATGTTTCCGTAAGCTTTGCAACAACAATAAGTAACATATAATTGAAATAATACACATAAGCATGTAGGAAAACATCTTGTATCTACTATTGTTCTTGTGATGCAGTTAAAATAAATCTTCACTTACCTTGTGTCTGGTAGAAAGATAGTGGAAAAGGTCAGTACTTTCGTTAGCAAGGTGTGCTAATTACCTGTTATAGATTATTTATCATTAAGAGTGCTCATCTATGATACTAGAAAATGCAAGCAAACCTAAATAAGAAATGAGAATACAGTCTTTACAAATCTCAAGGAACTAGCTAATACACCCAAATTCCAAGTAATAGTCATACAATAATTAAAGATACTAAAGAATTGAACCTTTACAAATACTTTAGGATCATAAAATATAATTCTTTATTATAATAAACGACTAGCTTCCAAAGGTATACACTTGTTACTATTGTTATCATCATTTTAGATGGTGGTAATAATTATGAAAAAGATTTGAACAGCAATTTTCCTCGTCTAAAAGAAATTCCAAAATCTGAAAACAAATAAGTTTCAAAATTCACAAATCTCTAAGGTCTTTATTTTTCTTTTGGTATTGAGTGATATGGAAAATGTTAAAATAACTAACAAACATGACAAAACACATAAAAATTTAGAGCAGTACCCAATAGTCCAACTACCATAAGTCAATATAGCCGTAATTCTATCAAAGTTGAACTGAAATTAAATTTCTCTTCTCAAGAATTAAGCAGTCATAATGAAAATACTTAACAATCACTCAACTGATTCCTTCACAAAATAAAGTTCTAATATAGCGATCAATATACAACAAGAGAGAACAGTCAATAAAATAAAATAAAATAAGAATAGCCACTCAACGTTTTTAAGCTACTGATATATATATTATGACTATATAAACCAACTAAAAGGAAAGTGTCTTTATAGATACTAAAAGTAAGAGTTGTTGAAAGTCAAATACCAAAAGAAATACCTTCAATAAAGTGAGAATAAGAGGACCACTATTATTTCATTCTTGCTATTAGTTCTCAAGTAATCAAGTATGAATATACCACTATATACGTATATATTATTTCCTCTGTGCAACTAATAAAAAGGAAAGTTGAAGACTATAAAGTAAGAAGGAAGAGAGGTTTATGTTCGTGAGAGGCCAAATAAGAAGTAACTTAAAGTACATATGGCTCTCAAAGTTACCGACTCAACCAAGTCGATTTCTACAATATTCTTTTCATTTTTTTTTTAAACTAATATTCCATATAATTAAAGTAACAAGAATACAAGGTTATTATTAAATTATAGATTATCTAAGTTACACAGTCCACAATGTAAATAAAACAAATAGTACTCTTTACATCTTATACCGTCTTCATGTATATATATATATATATATTGCTACATCTATGAATCTGCTAAAAATAAAGGTAAATAAAATTTAGAAATTTGTAGCTAACACTTTATCTATAATTCAACCCTTATATTCTTTGAATCTAAAGGCTATTATTAAACGTTCAAATAAAAAGTTAAAAAGCAACCATAAAATTATCACTAACATATTTCTTCAATGTAAACTAGTGTGGCCTATTAGACATTATTATTTTTATTTTTCTCGTAATCACTTAATCGTATCTCAATATATATTTGTATAAAATATAATTTTCTTAAGCATATGTAATATAATATCCTTTTTGCACACCAAGCTACCAGATCGAGGTTACCGAGCCTTTATACTGTAAAATGACACTTTCAAAAATATTAGTATACTGATGTAGATCTAAAAGCGCATAAGAAATGAACAACTTAACATAAGATTGATATTAATCGCCCTATATATTATTATGCAGTATGAATAAGTTTATTATTGGCTTATTATGTATGTGAGACTCTTGGGCATTACATTTTTTTTAGAATTTGTTTTTTTAATTTTTTTTTGTTTTTTCCCTTTTCTTAAAATTATTTTTTTGTTTCCTTTTTTTTTCCTTTTCCATTTTTCATTTTTTCCCCTTTTCTTAAAAAAATAAGAAAGCATTTCTTAAAGGGAAAAAAACAAATTTGATTACCATAAGGATTTGCATTTTGATTAGCGAAGGATGAGAGAGGTTGAAAGGACTAAATAAGATGTTGGATGTAGTATTTCTATTTTGGTATCCAAAATTCTCTAGTTGTCTCTTAAATAAACTAGAGCTTATTTGATATTTTGGAAGTTATTAGTATAAAACAAAAATGTATGGTAGAAACTAACTTGAGAAATCAATTGATTATCTGAGAAACTAGTCTTTTTTCTTTTTTTAAGGAAATAGTTATTAGCTAATCTTGAAACTAAAAACCAAACTAATTTCTATTAATAACCGAAATCCAATTTGATAGTAATATTATTTTTGAAAACTATAAACTAATTTTAGAAATTATTACATGAGAAACCAAAATGGGTTACTTTTTTTTTTGAGGAAATAGTTACTAGTTACTTTTGAAACCAAAAACTAAAATAGTTTCTACTAGTAACTAGAAACTAATCTAGTAGTTAGTTAGTAATTGAGTTAATAAGGAAAAACTAACTTGAGAAACCAAACTAGTTATTGGATTTTTTTTTTTGAAATAATAATTGGTTACTATTGAAACCAAGAATCAAATTAGTTTCTACTTTAGTCAAAAAAGAAAAAAAAAATAGGTTCTACTAATAGGTAGAAACTAATCTAATAGTTGGTTACTAATCTAGTTACTTGAAAAACTAATCTGGATACTGCTTTCTTTTTCTTTTTCCTTTTTTTAAGAAAATGGTTAATGGTTGCTATTGATACCAAAAATCAAATTATTTTCTGCTTGTAACTAGAAACCAATCTAATAGTTGATTACTAAATAGTTTAGTAATGAGAAACTAATTTGAGAAACTAATCTACCTTCTGAAAAACCAATCTGGTTTCGAGTAGAAACTAAACTTGTAATCAAATTATTTTAGAAACCAAACTGGTAACTAACTTACTTTGAAAAAAATATATGACAAGTTACTTTGGAAACTAGAAATTAAATTAGTTTCTAAAAGTAACAAAACCAATTTTGTTATTAGAATTCAGAAATCAAATTAGTTTGTAGTTCAAATTAATTTGGTTATTACTATTCTTAAAACTAACAACTAAATTAGTTTCGAGTGGAAACCAAATTATTTTCGTATAGAAACTAACTTGAAAAATTAATTTAGTTACTGATAAATCAAATTAGCTACTTTTTCTTTTCTTTTCTTTTTATTTTTTGATGAAACGGTTATTGGCTACCTTTGACTCCAAAAATTAAATTGGTTTCTAGTTGTAACCAGAATTCAATCTAGTAGTTGGTTACTAATTAGGTTAATAACGAGAGACCAATCTGATTTCTAACAAACCAAATTGGTTTTTGTTTTTATTTTTTTTTTTAAGAAATAGTTATTAATTACTCTTGAAACTAAGAATCAAATTAATTTTTACTAGTAACCAGAAACCAGTATAGTAATTGGTTACGAATTTAGTTAGTAAAAAAAAACTAACTTAAAAAATCAATATAATTATTGAAAAACCAAATTAGCTATTGTTTGTTTTTTCTTTTCTTGAAAAAATAGTTACTGACTACCCTTAACACCAAAAACTAAATTTGTTTCTACTTGTAACTAGAAATCAATATAGTACTTGATTACTAATTAAGTTAGTAACGAGAAACTAACTTGAGAAATTAAATTAGTTTTGAGTAGAAACCAAACTAGTAACTGAATTACTTTGGAAACCAAACTGATAACCAAATTATTTTGAAAAACCAATCTTTTATGACCAGTTACTCTAGAAACTAGAATAAAGAAAGTAAACAGAGTCAAAATAATAACCTCACCCTTAAAATATATGTAGATTTTTTTTCTAATATTGTGATTAAATGACCAATATTTCCATGAATATAACTTATCTAGTATAAAAATTGATATATTTATCATCGGAAGCTGCATATCCCTACATAGGTATCAAACATACAAAATAGATAGACTCATTCATTTAATTACGCAAAAATAAAAAAATATATATTAATACAAAAGATATCTTTATTAAAATGAGTGTAAAAGAGAGATATCACAGTAACTTCTCTTTTTCAAACAACTCCTAAAAAAATATTATTTGTGCTATTAGTCCTCAAACTTAAATATCTCGACGTTTTACATAGTCTAAAAAAATGAAAAAGAAAATTTGGGGACTAATATCCCAAAGACTACCAAAGCACAAATTATTTTATAAGGCCAATCATTTACTCGTTCACTGTTCTTTGAGAGACTAATCCCTCACTAGAAGACAAACAGAATAAATAGCTAAATGATAAAAGCCTCAATGTGAAAGTCACTTTTGGGGAACAAACTTGTAAGTCAAATCCATTAAATAATTAGAAAGGTTAAAATTAGGAGTTTTTTTTTTTTTTTTTAAAAGTGGGGTTTAATTAATGACCACCGTTTATTATAAATTTAACAAAAAATAACATATATATTCTATCAAAATTTGAATATCTGATTCCTCCAAACTAACATACACATCACTTAAATTTTAGACCATCTGAGCTAACCCCAATTGGCAAAAGCAATACGTCGGGTAAAATCAAGAGTTTAGATAGTAATTTTGCAAGCAAACTTAGAGGACTTTCTGGTACTTTAATAATAATATTTTGGTACCTCGAAATAATTTTTTAGCCCATCAGAACCATTTTTCGGTCACTAAAAAACTTAATTGACGTAGTTTCGGCGAGTTATTGTTGTTCACTATTTTTCAAGAGAACAGTAATGTAGTTTCAACATGTTATTAATGTTTCCCTATTTTGTTCTTCAAAGGAACGTTAAACGAATTTGTCTTTTCTGTTTTATTGAACAAATTTATTTCAATATAGTAAATGTCTATTCTATTTCTTATAACATATTGATTTATAATTCAAAATTATTTAATTTAAAATTTAAATTATAAAATTAAAGTGCACTATAGTATCATTTTTTGTTTAAATTAACATTTTGGATATACAAATTGTGTTGTAGAATTAGTTTAATATTCATCTTACATGCTAAATTAGTTTTGATGATAATGTTAATGTAAGAAAAATATATAATAAGAAGTAAAGATAAGAGAGAAAAATATTGTATATGTGGGACTTGTTCCTAAAATATACACCACGTAGACGATTAAGTGGCAGAACAGGTCACAAGCAGGGCACACCATCCGACACGTGTCCAGAGTGACTGATTAAAGGACACGTGAGTCGCATGTGGTACTGCATAGGCCCATGGGCTGTCCGAGGCTAGGGCCGAATCCATCCCAGACCCTGGATGGATTCGGCCCAGTCTGACTCTTACCTCGATAGCTGGGGGTCGGGAGCCTCAAGGGTCTTCCGCCAGAATACCGTGGGAAGTAGCTCACCGCTCCAGACCCAGACAGAGTATTTAATGCGATCCTGGGTAGGTGCAGGCATTAGGCAAGTCGTCTTTGCAGAGCAGCGGCTTGTCAAAATCTCACTCCTAACAGGCTGGAGTCGTAGGGGACGGTAGAAAATAGGCTGCGACGATGCAAGGGAGGTCACGATAATCACAACCCATGATTTTTGGAGTAAGTCATGATGGAAAAAAGTACTCGATCCTGGGATTAAGAGCCAGAAAGTTCTCAATTCCATGATTATATATATAAATCTTATTTCCTTCCTAAAGAAAAAAACAAAGAGATAATACAATATACAAAAAAAATGTTTACAGAGAAAAACAAAATCTTTGCTATTCAATCTCATGGATAAACCACTGACTTAAGCATCAGAGAGTCTTTGCAGGTGACTACCCCCGCCTCTCTGTCTCAGCTCAAAGCTAAAGATATTTCAGGATAGCAAAGATACGTGGACAGTTGGTGGATACCTCGTCAGTAGTTCAGAGACATGTGGACGGCTGTTAAGAACAGCACCAACAGTTTGGCGCCATCTGTGGGAATCAGTTGAGCGTAAGAGAAGAAACAGGAGCCCCACAATCGCGCTCTCTCTAAACAAAAGGCCATACAATGTCGAATGGCACCCTCAAGAATGACAACCAGGAGCACACGTTCTGACGCCGAAGGCAACTCCCGGGAAGCACGACCAGGTCTGGAGCAAAAGCTAGACTAAATGCTTGCCCCCCTAGCAGAAACAAACCGGAAGGTAGAGATGGCCCACGAGGCCGTCCTGGGTTTAAAAGACGAAGTCGCAGAGGTGAGCAGAGATAACGCCCGCCTCGAAGAGTTGTTAGCAAGCGAAGCCAGGAGCGGGTAAAGGGAAGACTTTGACGAAGAGGTCCAATAAGAATCCGGGGGCCAACCCCCGATAGAAGTCCCCGCCCCATCCAGATCGTGGATGCAGTGAGAGTGGCAGAGCCAGACAAAGCCTTTCTGGACCGAAGCAGCGTTGGACAGAAGGAACCAGAAAGGCCCAGTAGGTGCACTTCCCAATTGGAAATAAGAGATAATGGCAGAGCTAAGTAAGAGGCTCAGAGCCCGTCATAGCCAGACCCCCGATTATCTGGTAGAGCAGACTGTGTGAGGAATCAATCGGACAGCCTTCGCCGATTGGATTCAGTTGGAACCCAAGCCGAAGGACTTCACAACCCCAACCTTCAGACCATTTGAGGGAAAGACTGAACCCCTCGATCACATATACCACTTCCAACAGAATATGGCCTTGGAGACCAGGGACGAGGCTATGACTTGCAAAGTCTTTTCCACCACCCTGGCCAGGCCCGCACTTTTGTGGTTCAGACAACTCCCAAAGAAGTCCATAAACGGGTTCGAAGACTTTTGCAAACTGTTCTTAAAGCAGTACGCAGGCGCCTGAGGTAGTAGGAAACCATGCGAGACCTCGACCGGTTGGAGCAATCTACGAGCGAGTCTCCAAGAGAATACTTGTCGCGTTTCCTGGAGGTAACATCCTCGGTGCAAGCCGCGAGCTCGTTCGTCAGGGGCCTATAGCCAGGGTCAATGCTATCGGACCATCTACTATTGAATTTTCCGTACGACATGGCAGATATCTAGGCAAAGTCGAAGGGGGTATTTAGGGTGCTAGAAAGCTACCAGAAAGTGTCCAAGGCCTCCACCGTGATAATAATAGCACCGGCACAAACCTCGGTCCCGCAAGGAATGAAGAGGCCTGCGTCGCCCTAGGGGCCATCTCTGAAGTAGGAAGCCTCAGCTCGAGGCGGTCAAGAGAGCGGTAAGAGGAGGAAGACGTTTAAGGATCCTCTGCCAAAATATGAGCTCAACACACCGATCGACGTGATCTACCTCCAAAATAAGGACAGAGGCATTTTCAAAGACTCGCCCAAGTCCGGTGTTCTTGAGCATATGAAAAATAGGAGCAGGTACTACCAATTTCACAGAGATCACGGGCATGATACTGTCAACTATCGCAGCCTTTATGCGCAGGTTATGACGGCAATCCAAGGTGGAAAGTTGAAGAAGTACATAAAGATAGGCAGGAACCAGTCGAAGGAAGATGTCGTCAGACCCGAGAAGGGAAAGCAGACCCAAGCCTCTGGGTCGGGAGAACAAACTATGAGGATAGTTCCAACGATCATAGGCAGACCAGAGCTAACCCAGGGTTAGGAGGATAAGGAAAAGTGCCGAAAGAGGACCGAGGAAAGGGTGAAGCGCCTGAGGGGGATAGGCCATTCCGTGAACCATATGACGATGGAAGAAAGCTATGCCTCAGCCGCTCCTATCGCCTTCACCCAGCAAGACCTGACCACGGTGTGCCTGCCTCATAATGACCCCTTAGTGATTAAGCTGCAGATTGATTCCGTGTTGGTCAGGAGGGTCCTAATCAATGGCTGAAGCAGCATCGATGTCCTGTTCCTTAGCACGTTCGAGAGCATAGGCCTAGATCGAAACGCGCTCAGGCCGACCTATCAGTCGCTGTTCGCCTTCAGCGGCGCTAGGGTCAGCCCCTTAGGCGTCGTGACCTTGAAGGTCTGCACCACAGAAAGATGCCTGGACGTGGATTTCGTCGTCATCGACTACTAGTCTTTCTTCAACGTCATCATGGGGAGAGGGTGGATCCACGCCATGCATGGGGTCACCTCCACCCTCTACCAGGTCTTGAAATGTCTATCAAAGGATGACACTTACATGATAGATATTAAAAGAGACCATGCCTCCATGAAGAAATGTTTTTCAATCGCCCTGTGTGGGCCCGAAGCGAACGTGAGTGCCTCGACTGGGGACAGATAGCAATCAAAGGACCACCTGCCGGCGTACATGAAGCAGATCGAAGAGGAGTACGACGAGCCAAAATCTACGATTGAGGAGCTGATTGCGGTCCCTTTGAAAGAGGCAGAGCTGGGGAAGGTAGTCTTAATCGGGGCCCTGGTGCCCGAGGAAGAAAAGAGTGAACTGTTGGGATTCCTTAGGCAGAATGAAGATGTCTAATCATGGTCCCACGACGACATGCCTGGGTTAGACCCCGCACACACCTGCCACTGATTGAATGCAGACCCCAATTTCCCTCCGGTCAGACAGAGGCCCCGAAGGTTCACGCCAGAGAAAAACAGAGCAATCAATAAGGAGGTAGAGACGCTATTGGAGAATAGCCTGATCATGGAATGTGTATATCTGTGTTGGGTCTCCAACCCGATGGTAGTGAAGAAGAAAAACGGTGATGACTGCACTTGCATAGACTTCACTAACCTAAACAAGACCTACCCGAAGGATAGCTTCCCCCAGCCAAGGATCGACCAAATGGTCGACGCTACGGCTGGCTTTGCCAGGATGAGCTTCTTAGACGCCTACTCTGGATACAACTAAATTCCTCTATATGAGGAAGACCAGATCCACACGGCGTTCATCACGGAGCGATATCTGAACTGTTATAGGCACATGCCTTTCAGCTTGAAGAATGCAGGGGCGACCTACCAAAGGCTCATGAACAAAATGTTCGCTGGGCTACTCGGGAAGACGATGGAAGTCTACATTGACGACAAGGTCGTAAAGAGCAAGGAGGCCTCAGACCATCTGGGACACTTAGATGAATGTTTTCAAATCCTAAGGCGATACCTGATGCGTCTGAACCCCAAGAAGTGCACGTTTAGGGTGTCTTCTGACTAGTTCCTAGGACACATCGTGAGCAGAAGGGGCATCGAGGCCAACCCGACCCAGTTGTCCTCTATCGTAGATGAGAAAAGACCATTAACCGTTCGGGAGGTCCAGCACCTGACCGGGAAGATAGCCGCCCTCAGTCGGTTTGTCTCCGAGATATCCGACTGATGCAAGCCCTTCTTCTAGTGCATAAAGAAAAGCCCCACGGTCATTTGGAGGGACGAGCAGGACAGGGCACTGACAGAGCTCAAGCTATACTTAAGCCATCTGCCTATCCTAGCTTCGCCAGCAGAAGGGCAGCGCCTATACGTATATTTGGTAGTGTCTGAAGTAGCGATCAGTGCCGTGCTATTCATCGAGAAAGACGACAAGCAGAAGCCTGTGTTTTACACATGCCGCATGCTCCTGGATGCCGAAACACGATATAGTATGGTGGAGAGATTGGTCCTAGCTTTGGTCAATGCTAAGAAGAGACTCAGGCAATACTTCGAGGTGCACCCAGTAACAGTGTATACAGATTTCCCCATCCGGCAAATCATGGCCAAGCCGGACCTGTCGGGACGATTAACTAAGTGGGCCATCGAGCTAGGGATATACGACATCGAATATCGGCCTAGAATAGCAAAGAAAGGGCAAGTCATGGTGGACTTCTTGGTGGAAATCTGTCCTTCATTGAGCCGCACGACCCATTTCAAACGTCCCTGCCTCACACACCTTCAGCTAGGACCCTCTACACCGACGGATCCACGAACACCTCAGGGTTAGGTATCGAGATAGTCTTACAGACCCCGATAGGACTCAGGGTAGAGAAATCTTTGAGGCTCGGTTTCCAAGCGATGAACAATGAGGCGGAGTACGAGGCACTACTGAAAGGCCTTGAATCAGCTCTACACTTCGGAGTAGAGGACATCGTGCTAAAAACTGACTCGCAGCTAATCGTGAGTTAGGTCAGGGGAGACTTCGAAATAAAAGAGCCAAGGTTGCATAGGTACTTCTTCCGGGAAATGGGGGCGAAAGCCCATTTCAGTAGGTTCGATATCGGACAAATACCCAGGGAGATGAACCAAAAGGCTGATGAATTAGCCAAAAACGTGTCGATAGAGGGAGCAACTGAACATACGGAGATTCTTCCAGAAGGTGAAAATGCAAAAGGCCCTTTGGAAGCCCCTGCGCACCACGTATTTGTAGCCGACTCTGAAGATGAGGGCTGGATGAGACCCATCACCCAATATTTGGTGTCAGGGAACCTGCCTGTAGACCTCCAAAAAACGAGGTCGATCAGACTGCAGGCTGCCCAGAATTCTATGGTGGTGGACCGACTGTATAGGAGATCAACGATGGGACCGATGCTGAGATGTATAGGCCTCATCGAGGCGCAGAAACTGATAGAAGAAATCCACGAAGAAGCGTGTGGCAACCACTCTAGCGGGCGCAGCCTCTCCCACAAGGCCTTAACTGCCGGGTACTTATGGCCATACATGATGACCGAGGCAACCCAGTTTGTCAAGAAATGTGACAAGTGCCAGAGGTTCGCCCCTGTGAAGTGCCAACCCGCAGAGGAACTCCATTCGAACATAACTCCTTAGCCTTTCACTAAATGGGGTCTGGACATCATCGGAGAACTCCCCAGAAGTCCAAGAGGAAAAAGGTATGTCCTGCTGGCCATTGATTATTTCACCAAATGGGTAGAAGCTGAAGCCAACGTAACCGTCAATAAGGCAGACACAATTAAATTCATTTGGAAAAACATAATCTGCTGGTACAGGATCCCGAGAGAGATACATGCCGATCACAGCACGCAGTTCCAGAATGCGAACTAAAGGAGCTGTGTGAGTTGTATGATATAAGGCTCAGCTTCTCATCCGTAAATTACCATAAGAGGAATAGCCAAGTAGAAGCAACGAATAAGGCCATATTCAGCAATATAAAAAAGAACTTGTAGGAGGCCAAAGAGGGGTGGTTAGAAGAGCTACCGGCTCTCGTGTGGGCCCATCAAACCACGGAGCAGAGGTCGACAGGAAGAACACCATTCGCCATGGTCTACGGGTCAGAAGTTGTGATCCCGACAGAAATTGGCCTCCTGACCCTTCGCTTTGAAGTGGTGAGAGACGCCTCACTGAATGAGCAGTAGCTAAGCCACAACACAGACCTCCTGGAAGAAACAAGGGATATGGCCCTGGTCTACCTGGCCTCATACCATCAGCAGGCCAGGTTTTACTATGCAAAGAAGGTTGGCGCTCGTTGATTTAATGCCAGTGATTGGGTCTTGAAGGTCAGAACAGGGAATTCCTCGAAGTTAGACTCTAACTGGGTCGGGCCTTACGAGGTAATCAAGGCGCTTGACAATGGTGCATATTTCCTGAAAGAACTCAAGACCGGGAAGAGCCTGCCAAACACATGGAATGCCTAACACCTGAAGAAGTATTACGTGTGAGATGCGTGTAAATACTGTAAGACACATATGAATGCTTGTATTATTAAACAACTTAATTCCAAAACAGGTGAGGGTTCCCACTCCACGGATTTATGCTTTGGGTTGCTATGTAAAATAGTCTGCCCAAAGTGCCAGACCCCATGAGCCATTCGTGCAAAAGATCGTACTGCAGGGATCACGTCGCTTGTCGACGACCCGAGAAAACTTACGAAGAGGAAAAAACTGCACAGCCAAAAACTTGCCAGCAGACCTCATAAAAATCATACTGTAGGGATCACGTCATTTGTCGACGACCCGAGAAAACGTACGAAGAGGAAAAAGCTGCGCAACCAAAAACTTGCTAGCAAACCTCACAAAAATCGTACTGCGGGGATCACATCACTTGCCGACGACCCAAGAAAACGTACGAAGGGGAAAGAGCTGCACAACCAAATACTTGCCAGCAGATCTCACAAAAACCGTACTATAGGGATCACGTCGATTATCGACGACCAGAGAAAATGTACGAAGAGGAAAGAGCTGCGCCACCAAAAACTTGCCAGCAGACCTTATAAAAATCGTACTGCGGGGATCACGTCACTTACCAAAGACCCAAAAGAACGTACGAAGAGGAAAGAGCTGCGCAACCAAAAACTTGTTAGCATACCTCATAAAAATCGTACTACGAGGATTGAAACGACGACCTGAGAGATCGTACGAAGAGGAAAGAGCTGTGCAACTAAATATTTGCCAGCAGACCTCATAAAAATTGTACTACGAGGATCATGTCGCTTGCCGACGACCTGAGAGAACGTACGAAGAGAAAAGAGCTGTGCAACCAAAAAGAGCTGTGCATCCAAAAACTTGCCAGCAGACCTTGGTAAGGATCATGCTATGGGAATCACCTCGCACAATAAAATAATTGCCGATGGCCCGAGAAAACACGCGGAAGGGATTGAGCTGGGCAATAAAATATTTGCCAGCAGACCTCGCCAAGAATTGCGCCACAGGGATCACGTCGCTTCTTGACGACCCGAGGGGACATACCTGCGGGGTGGGGTGATTTGAGCGATGAAACCTCCCCCAAAGAGCACTTAAGCTAAGCGTAGGCCAAAGGAAAAAGGGGTCAGGGTCTACCCATTGGAAGCAAACCCTCCCCAGGGGGTATCTTAGCCACGCACGAGCCAAAGGCAAACGGGACCAGGGTCTACCTGTTGGAAGTAGACCCTCCCCAGAGAGCGCCTTAGCTAAGCGCGGGCAGGAAGTGAACAGAACCAAGACCTACCCGTTAGAAGTAGGTCCGAGCAAGACTAAGCGCGAGAGCAGAAATTACAACCAAATTCTGTTTATTATTGCTTAGATTACAAGATGCATGGTCGGCACAGACGCTAGCCCGGTGTCTCTATTTGTAAGGAGCAGGTCTCGGGTGGACTCGCAAGGACACGTCGGAGTGGTAACGTCATGTTTGCTCTCGAAAAGAGCCAAGCCCAGGCCTCCTCCTCTGAAGCGATGGGTCCAAATAGTTGTCGACTAATCCTTGGAGCTAGTTCCTAGTGCATTCCTATTTAGGGTCGGAAAAGTCTAGCCATACACGTGGATCATATTCTGCTAAGATGAGTCAAAACAGAAGTTACACATCCTCAAAGTCGGGTGAGCCAGAACTCACATCCCGATCTCTAGAGTTGACCTCATCGGTCGTAGCATGAGAGGAATTCTGCAGTAACTCTGCATCATATATGCCGACAAAGGAATGGCATCATATACGATACCTGACCCTGACCACGGATGCAAGCAACAAAAATAATATAATAAGGAATATAATAGATAACACAGAATAAGCATGAGAAGAATACGCCATTTTATTATTTAAACAGTTGCTTACAACAGGGGTAAGCTCTACACGGAATGGTCAGCACTTTACAAATGTACATAAGGGGGAGAGTCCCTAGTTATATCTGGGGATATAACTGGGGAGGGAAGCGATGCCGACTTTGAAGCTTGGGCCAGCTGTAACGGAATTGGAATCATCCCTGGACAAGACGACCGCGCTTGACCCTCCGCCCATCAAGGCGCCCTCACCAGGCTAATCCCCAGAGACCTTCATAGCTTATTCTGGAGGACCCGGAGTAGGGACAATCTCCTTGGCGATAGAAGTAGATGTAAGGGCCCATCTTTATCTTCGTAGAGCTTCTTCAACACATCAGTAGGGTACATGATATTAATCTCATCTCCTAACTACTGCATGTAGTACCTGACGGAATAATGGTCCCTCTCGATGCCTTTCTGCTTATCAAACTGGTGTAGCGTTACCACCTCTGCGTGGCCTTCAAACTCCCTGTTCTCCCATCTAGACCTGTAGCTCTCCATAGAAAGGACATCCACTTGCCTCTGATACCTTGTCTTCAGCTTCTCCGCATCCGCCAGTCCATCCCTCAGTGCAACTAGCTTCAGCTCCGCTTGCCACTGCAATAAGTCATCAAAAGATTGTTAATATCGGCGAGATCTTCGCCACTTTTGTGACACAACTCGACATGAGCCTCCATTAGGTTTTTGTGATCTGAATATAGATGATGGATTACCTCGTTGGACCGGTCGAGCCTACGCTGCAAAGAATGGGCCTCAAGTTTGGCTTTTTCCTTGGCTTTCCTTGCCTCATTAGCCTCGTCGACGGCTCTGTCGCAAGCAATTAAAGCCAGACCCATCTCTGCCCCTGCATTCTGCAGTTCCTGCTCCTTGGTCTTGAGCTCGGCCTGGGTAAGCCTGGCAACCTCGGTTTGGACCAACCTGGCGGTCTCTGCCTCGGCTAACGTGGTGACCAGCTCCTCGTGCCTGGCCCTTTTGACGCTCAAAGCGTGGGCCACCGCGCTGCTGACCCTAGCCTCAACGTGGCAAGGGCGGCCTCCCTCTGCTCGACCATTATGGCATGGGCGTTCAGCTGCCCGATCAGCTCGCTAACGCGAGAGAAGTAGAAGGACTGCACGGTAGCTAGCTGCAAAGTGCGAGAAAGAGGAGTCAGTGGTCAGAGAGGATGCTAAGAACCTGTCGCTTACAGTAAGACGAAACAAAACTGTGCGATGCTGCGGCAGGCCACAAGCTCTACATTCTCTGGGAAGAGCGCCTCCAGCTTGGGCTCCGTAGCTGCACCCTCTCCCTGGGCGTTGTCTGCATCTGAGGAACGCGATTCCCCCCCGCTGATCGTGAGAACACCTTCACCCTCCACCAGATGCGCTCTAGCAACTTCTTTCGACGCTCCCGGAGTGGCAAAGGTGGTGGCGGTGGAGAGTAAGGCATCGCCGGGCACACCCTCACCAGAAGAAGCTACGATGACCACTGCTGTGTCAGCAGCTTCGGCCGCCACCTACCAAAGGAATGCCCTGGTGTGATTTTTCGGTCTTGTCTTGACCAGCATCCTTAGACGCACTGCCTCGGACGGACCTCCTCCTCCTAATGAGAGTCAAAGTAGCCCCGTCGTCGTCGCTGTCGGAAGCAGGGGCAGTTCTGCCTCACTTCCCCGCCGGGCTCCCTTCCCTTTTGGACGAATCGAGTTCACGATCCCGCTTCGTGGAGACCGGGGGAGGGGAAGACAGCCGAGACTTTAACCTTGGAGCCCCTCCGCTGAGCTCAGCAATCTCTCCATGGGAGCAGGTGGCACTGGACACTGTTCCTACCTTCGAGCCAGAGTTGGGGGCAGAAGAGGTCGGCACAGAAAGCTCACCAGACAGGCTCGAGAGTGCTCCTTTGCCATGCACAATCTTTATGGCCGGCGCTTCCTAGACCACGAGCCTGCCCATCTCGGGAGTTGGTACTACCGGTGTTTCAATCCCGATCATGAACAGACCCTCCAAGTCGTCGTCTGGGCCTGTTCTTGGGATGACAACTCCCGAGGCCTTGTCCTCCGAGGACACCACCGAATGCTGACCAGCGAGGACCTTGGAGTATGCCTTGTGCACAACGGTCTTCCCCTTGACTGGGGAGGGGTCTACCGAAGGGTCTGCATCCGAACCTACAAAGAGCAAGCAACATGGTTAAAACACAGCCATGACCTGACCGACGGAGCCCCAAGATACAAAATTGAACTCACCCTTAGCTCTCTTAGGGGCAGCGGTTTCCTCCCTACAGACTCTAGCATACTTCTCGGCCACGAGCTTTACCGCCTCTTCAAGCTCATGACTGATCAACGCCACCAGGTCATTGGGACCTGCCAATTGGCTCGAGGCCGTGATCTGATGGCCTACCACGACGATGCGACCCTGCTCATCCCGGCAGAACCGATTCAGGGCGGAGGCGTCAAGCTAGCTCCGAAGGTACTTGGTGATGACCCACGTGTCTAGTAGGAAGAGAAAATATGAGACCATCCTTGGCATCATGTTCATCACCTGGGCATTTAGGACAGCCTGGATGAGTTGGCAATCCCCGGACGACCCGAAGAGGATGATTCCCTCTAGCTCCTGGAGCCGACCTGTCGACAGCCGACGCTCGAACTTGCTTTCCTCCACAGAGGCTACACAAGGCAAAATTTCATGAGTAAAAATGGACGAAATATACACGGACCCAAAATCACGACCCGATACTAACTTTGCAGAAAGAACGAGGGGATTTGAGAACGCTCTCCGTTCACCCAAGGAGAGTACCACGCCCCTCCGACAGCGTATATCCTGGAATGAGAGTTCCACTGCTTGTTTGACCTCAGCAAGCCCCAGAAGATGTGGTGCCCCGGGAGCGGCTGGAGATAGAAAGTGGGGTAAGAGCCCTTTTTGGGAATGAGGATAAGCTTATAGGCATAGAAAACACTTCCAGGTCAATATGCGTGTTGAGAAGGATGGACAAGGTAGAAAGCCCCATTAGGATCATGATTCCGTTAGCATTAAGCTGCATCGGATGAATCCCCGTAAGGCTAAAGAACTGGTGGACCAAGGGAGGAAGAGGAAACTGCAACCACTCTAAATGCCTCCTCCCCAGGACGATGGAGCCATCTAAGGCAGAGGGGTAAAGGTACCAGTCCACCGGACCGTCGACCCTTTCTAAAGTGACTATGCCAGGGAAGCAGAGCTGCCTCCTCAATGACCCTAGTTCGGAATCCGCGACGGGTGGAGTTTCTGACTCAGATTCAGGGCCATCATGTTAGGTGCGGTTGAAGAAGATGAAAGGTTCTGGAAAAGGGGGGATGTGGAAACCCTAAGATTTGAGAAAACTGGAATACCTAGAAGTTTTGATAAAGTAAGAAATAAGCATAAATGCAGCTTTTATAGAGGGGAAGCCGAAGAGTTTTTTTCTAGAGGAGAGTAGGGCAAGGAAGATAGAGGCGTTAGAATTTCAAAACTTTAAAAAATTGTGACACGGGATGGCGTACCCCAACGTCGGCAATTGGGGAGGAGTGACGGTGGGGGAACCACGTGTATCCCTCGAATTGGAGGACCGGAGAAAAAATTTCCCCACTTGATGGATACGAATCCATCAAATAAGGAAATGGGGGCAGTTGTGGGACCCGTTCCTAAAACATATACCATGTAGACGATTAAGTGGCAGAACAGGTTACAAGTAGGGAATACCGTCCGACACGTATCAAGAGTGACTGATTAAAGACCACGCGAGTCGCATGTGGTACCGCATAGGCCCATACGCTGTCCGAGGCCAGGGCCGAACCCATCCCAGTCCTTGGATGGATTCGGCCTAGTCCGACTCTTACCTCGATAGCTGGGGGTCAAGAGCCTCAAGGGTCTTCCGCCAGAATACCATGGAAAGCAGCTCACCGCTCCAAACCCAGAAAGAGCATTTAATACGATCTTGGGTAGGTGCGCGTATTGGGCAAGTCATCCTGACAGAGCGGTGGCTTGTCAAAATCTCACCCCCAACAGGTTGGAAGGGGACAGCGGAAAACAGGCCGCGACGATGTAAGGGAGGTTACGGTAATCACGACCGTGATTTCTGGAGTAAGTCATAATAGAAAAAGGTACTCGTTCCTGGGATTGAGAGCTAGAAAGTTTTCAGTTCTAGGATTATATATATAGGCCTTGTTTCCTCCCTAAGAAAAAAAAAAGACAATACAATATACAAAAAAAACATTTACAGAGAAAAATAAAATCATTGCTATTTAATCTCAGGGATAAATCACTGACTTAAGTATCGGAGAGTCTTTGCAAGTGGCCACCCCCGCCTCTCTGTCTCATCCCGAAGCTAAAGACATTCCGGGATAGCAAGGATATGTGGACAGTTGGTGGATACCTCATCAGCAGTTCAGAGACACGTAAACGGCTGGTGAGAACAGCACCAACAGTATATTTGTTGTATCAATACTGAAGCTATACAAACTATATAGATTCTGTACTACAGCTTAGCAACTAGCCATTGAAGCTTTCCTATATAGGATTAGAGTCAACTAACTCATAAAGAAGAGAGATCCCATATAATAAGGCCAAAATATATCAGATTTAAGGATTATATGCCTTTATTTTGATTATTGCTATCTCTAGAATTAATATCCTTGATTGTTTCCATAAGGTTTGAATTATTTGAATTATTTCCTTTAACATTCCCCCTGAAACTTGACCGCGGAAGAGTCCAAAGGCCAAGTTTAGTGCAAAGTTCCTTGAATGGTGTTGTTGTCAGAGGCTTTGTAAAGACGTCTGCAATCTGGTTTTTGGAGTTGACAAATCGTGTAATTAGCTGTCCTTGGGTGACTTTTTCCCATACAAATGATAATCTATTTCAATGTGTTTTGTACGAATTTGAAAAACTGGGTCGATAGTGAGATGTAATGCGGAAATGTTATCACTGAACAAAGTTGGAGGGTGTGAAAGATGGAGCCCAATATTCCTCAATAGATAGGTTATCCATGTAAGTTCTGCAGCAGTGGATGCTAAGGCCTTTTATTCAGATTCGGCACTAGATCGAGTGACTATTGGTTGTTTCTTTGCTGACCATGAGATGCAATTGGGTCCAAGAAAATTACAAAAGCCTGTCGTTGATCTTCGTGTGAGAGCACATCCATCCCAATCAAAATCTGGAAAGGCAATGAGAGTTAAAATAGGTTTGGACAATAAACAAATGCCATGATCAAGGGTATCTTGGACATACCTTAGTTTGCATTTAACTAAATGAAAGTGATAAAGAATTGGTTTGTGCATACGTTGGCACACAAAATTTACACTATATGCAAGATCAGGTCTACTGAATGTAAGATATTGTAACCCACCAACAATGCTTCTATAACATATAGGACCAGAAAATGACATGGAATCAGTAGAATGAGTGTGTGGTACCATGGGAGTTGATAAAGGTTTACTATTATGCATCTTAGCACGATAAGCAAGTCAATAGCATATTTCTTTTGATTTAAAATAATTCCATGAGAAAACTTAGTTACTTCAATACCTAAGAAATAATGAAGGTAACCAAGATCCTTCATGGCGAACTATTGTCCAAGTGTGTGAATAAATTGATTTATCAGTGTGGTATTACTTCTTGTAATGATAAGATCATCAATATAAATTAATAAAAGGATAGTGCCTTGTTTTCCCTAAAATATAAATAAAGATGAGTCAGCTGAACTACAGATAAAATCATATGCTTGCTAAAAGAAACATGCTAAACCTATCAAACTAAGCTCTTAGAGCTTGTTTTAAGCCATATAAAGCCTTGTTCAATTGGTATACATAAGTAGACTTATTTGGATCGATAAAGCCTGTAGGTTGTTCCATAAAAATAGGTTTATCAAGATTTTCACATAAGAAAGCATTTTTAACATCGACTTGCCTAATATCCCATTTATGAGATAAGGCAATAGATAAAACGATTCTTATTGTAGCTGGTTTCACAACTGGAGAAAAAGTTTCAATGAAGCCCCTTGGCTACCAACCTGGCTTTGAGTCTTTCCAAAGTTCCATCGGCCTTTAGTTTTGCTTTATAAACCCATTTCCAGCCAATTACATTCATTCTATTAGTCTGTGGGACTAATGTCCAAGTTTGGTTATGATATAATGCAGACATTTCCTCTTGCATTGCATGGAACCATCCAAAATGATTAAGAGCATTTTTGATATTTTTTGGCTTTGCAGGAATGTCATAGCAAAGTAAAGCAAATTCAGTTGAATTGTACCTGGTATTAGGCTCATGTATACCTACTCTTGCTCGAGTGGTCATGGTATGTATTGGAGGATTTTCATGCTCTTGCACTTGTCCATTGACTTGAGGTTCTATATGGTCTTGGACTTCTTGCTCATATGGATAAATATTGTTCAATGTTTCTTTTGTTGCAATAGGTGTTTTACCTTCATGAATTGTGGTTGGCGGTGTAAGATCACCTAGTGTAACTTGAAGGAGCAATGAAGTGGTAATTTCAGTTTCTTTGCCTTCTGGGTATATAGTCCATTCCAAAAAATTGGTAAGATGCGCATTAGTATAAGGACTAAAAAGAGCAGTAGGTTGTTTCAAGGGTAAAGTCTTTTCATGAAAGACTACATCCTTTGAGATGTAAACCTTACCTGTTGGAGGGTGATAACACCTATAACCCCTATAAAATTCATTGTATCCCAAGAACACACAAGGAAGAGATTTTGGATCAAATTTATTTTTAGTTATTCTTCTAAGATAAAGAAAGTATCTAGACCCAAAAACCCTTAAAGAAGTGTAGTCAGGTCATTTACCACAAGCTTGTGTATTGGACTATCTATACCTAGAAACTTGGAGGGAAGTCTATTGATCAACCAAGTTGCTGTAGAGAAAGCTTCAACCCAAAATCTTTTGGGAATACCAGTATGAAATAGCATGGTTAACCTAAGTTCAGTAATATTTTTGTGCTTCCTCTTAGTAATGCCATTCTGTTGAGAGGTTTCTGGACAAGATTTTTGAGGTTTTATTCCACATTCCTCCAAATAATAAAGGAACTCCTTGTCTTCAAATTCCCCTCCACCATCAGATTGGAAAGTTTTGATGTTCTTGTCAAATTGATTTTTCAAGAATTTATGAAAAATAATGAAACAATTTAAAAAATCTGATTTTTTTTTCTCAAAGGAAAAACCAAGTATAGCGAGTACATTCATCCACAAAAATCATATAACATTTAAATTTTTGAAAAGAAGTAACGGGTGCCGAATCCCATAAGTCACAATGAATCTTAGAAATAGGTTCCATGCAATATTCATAAATATTAAGAAAAGGTAGTCTATAGGACTTTCCTAACTGACAACTTTCACAAACAAAGTCTTTTCCATTGTGCTTATTAACATTAATGAGTTTATTTCCTTTAAGAAAACTAACAATCTGCATATTAGGGTGACCCAATCTTTCATGCCATAGGATGTCGCTATTTGACCAAAACCTTGTTGAAAAAAGAGACGTCTTTTGTTATGCTTTCAGACTATAAAGACCTCTATATCTCTAGATCTAGTTGCTTTCATTTTCCCCGTTTTCCTATTCTTTATATAAAAATTATTTACAGTAAATTCAAAAGAGTAAGGTAAATCCGAAGTTAATTGAATAACATAAAGAAGATTTTTTTTAATCTCAGGAACAAATAGGACATTCTCATGTTTGACAAAATTATTTTTAGTATGAAGTATGGTGCTTCCTATGTGTGTGATTTTTAATTTGTCTCCATTACCGACCATTACCTTATCTGCTCCATTGTAGAGTTTGGAATTAGCTAGCTTACCATTATCGTGGGTTATGTGTTGAGTTGCTCCTGTATCAGGATACCATGCTTCATTTTGATTGTCTGAGATAGCCATGACAGCAAGAGTTTGATTGGCATCCGTGGGTTGGAAGCCTTGGTTGAATCGATGCCAACAATTAAGCCCTCTATGTCGAGGCTTTTCACAAATTTGACGTGAGATCTCATTTTTATTTTGGATCTTCTTGTCTTCTTGAGGAGGACCTGGAGTTTTTTCACTGGATTATTGGAAACCTCTACCTTTTGAATTGAAAAAGCTCTATCCCTGCTTATTATTACTTTTAAATTGTCTTGGACTTTTCTTATTTTGAGCAAAGAAAGCAGCATGATCATCAATAGCAACATTTGGGTCATGAATGATTTTCATATTTTCGTGACTTTATAATAATTGCATCATATTATTGTAACAAGGTATAGGAGGTTTCATCATAGCTCGTCACATATTTGTTTGAATCCTCTAATGTAATCATTGATTGACTTAAAATTTTTCTTATTATGCAAATACATCTTTTGCACAAGAAATTTTTTTAGTCCTTTGTGCTTCGAGCAATATGATCAGTCTTGACGGAGGTTTTGTCAACAATAAATTTAGAAAAATTACGAGATGTGGCTTGTGTGAAAAAGGTTAATTAACTAAAGCAAATAAAGAGACAAGAATTTTATATTGGTTCAGCTCCAAAAAAGTTGAGCTTACATCCACTGTTTTTTACTATTTTCTGGAGAATTATAAGAACTCAAAATTACAATATGTTGTCCAGAAAGAAGAAGCAAGAGTTAAAAAGATTCTCTCAAAAATTCCTCAGCCTCCCAAGATTAGAAAAAGTCCAAGATCCCCTTACTGAAACATTGAACTCCCTTTACATAAATGAGGATAGCTCAATATTTCCCAATTGTGAGAATGGGTAACTGTATAATCGGGCAATACAATTTGAGTAACAATATAACTGAGTAATTACTTAAATGAGGTGACTGGTCAATCTTTAAAGAGAAACTTTTGTTTCCCTTTCTTTGTAGGTTTCCCGTTTGACAAAGCGTAGACTAGTCTCCTTTTCATTCTGGTCGCACTTAACTTGTTCGGAGGAGGTTGCACGTAACTCTTTCGGAAGAGGTCGCACTAACTTATGCAGTTGAGGTCGCATGTAACTCTTTCGGAAGAGGTCATACTTAATTTAGCAACTCTTTCGGAAGAGGTCACACTTAATCTTACTCATGCGACCTGACATAGGATTTTAGACTGCACAACAATTACCCCCCAGCTTCATTAGTTCTTCAGGACAAAATGGAGCTTCCTTCTAATGTAAGTGCGAGCTTAAAAAATGTGACGTCATGACCTAGACTTGAGACCCTTGAAGAGTCGAAGAGTCGCCAGATCTCAAATCTCACATTTTTCAGGATCACGCGCACCTTTTTCTGACAGATGAAAACACGTGTCGCCTTTTCTAAGAAGAATAGCAAAACTCGAGGAGACTTAATGATAACGATGATGCCAGCTGTGTCTTAACTTGAATCATTTCAAATTTTGAAAAGATACTGATTTAGTTTCGAAAAAATCAAATCCCGCATGAACTTCGGCCTTTAGATCTGAAAATTAAATACCTTGATCTACGGCTGTGATTTAGCGATGCTTGAGAGATAAATATCGGAAATCAATCCGCTTCTTCATTATAAACTCTATCATCTTCCATCCTCTAAAACCCAAAAGTATTTCACAGAGCAACCCCTCCAGCGTCGTTTCATTCTTCAGCTCGCACAGTTCCAGTATCTTCTCCAACGGAGTTACCACAATCCTTCAGACCATATCTCAATCCCTCTGTTTTCGAAGAAAAGTTAGTATATTTCTTCTCTCCTATTATTCTTCGTCTGTCTCAAAAAAACTTATTCTCAGTTTTTATTTCTAGGAATTGAAACAAACTATGGAGTCCAAATGACCTAAATAAGAACCCATCCGACATTCGGATGGACTGGAATGGGGATTTTTCAGATCCCCTTTACCAGTTCATAGAATAGACTCTTTTTTAGATAATGGACAAAGACGAACTCGTAAAAGAGCTTTTAGGGTCTGAAACCCTATTTATTTATTTATTTTTGACGAACTACTCGAGCAATTTTTATGAATCCGTAGACCAATTAGAAAAAATTCGATGAGCTTGCTTGTTAATACAATCCTAGGGAGAACCTCCAAAATTTGCTTGCATATAGCGAAGATCCTTGATGCTCGCATAGGACTAAACCCATCCATATTTCTTTTCAGATGTCTAGTAGTGAGGATTTTAGGGAAGGGAATACATTCTCAGGAGATCTGAGAACTCCAGTGTTAGCTCCATAAACCTTGAAGATTACATTGAGCAAGGACCTGAAGTAGAGATAACCGGGGTCAGGCAAAATAGTCCTCGCATAGGTGACCTCCCTCAGGACCAGTGGCCTCGGCATATTAGGGATGCCCTTACCTTCGCAACGGGCTATCAATATGCTGAGGGGAATTGGTCATGTACCAATATAAGGACGAGCTGCACAACGAACAAGCTCAACAAAATCGTGTGTAACTATAAGATCGCCATCCCTCTTAGCATTCCCATGGAATTCAATCGACTACATAGACCACCACGCGGAATTGCCTCATTTTCTGAAGCAGTTCTCAAATGCGGTGTCCACCTCCCACTTCATTCATACATAAAATCAATCATCGACTACTATGGGGTCATCTCTTTCCAACTGACTCCAAATACATATAGATATATGGTAGGTTTGTACATACTTTATCACAAATTAGGTTTAGACACTCCCACTCCTGAAGAGTTCGCTTGGTTTTACCAAGTGAAATCAAACTCGTCAGATTTTGGCTTCTTTTATACGAGCAAGTAGTCAAACCAGGCAATAAGAACAATCTACAGGGTTTGCAACAACATGGAAAAATGGAAAAATCTATTTTTCCACTTTGACTATGCGAATAACGGCTTCTTTCAGAATCCTGGTAGGTAGCATTTCAATTTATCGCCTTTTTTCTGAATTATCATATCTATTCTGATCGCATTCATATGTCATCGCAGATAACAGAGAATATCCCGGAATTTCCAGGGAACAGCTCGCAAGGGTGTATAAAATCAACGACCTTCCAATTGAGGAATTTGATTGGAAGAAGCTTGGGACTTTTAGGAACTTGGTCACCTGTGGTTTGCTTCCAAAGGAAGCTGCGTTCCCTGACCCTACCATCCATTCATCCAGACCTTCGAGCTCAAAGAAAAAGAAGCCGAGGAAGTAGACGGATAAAAGTGTCTCGTCTTCCAAATCTAGGAAATGAAAAGTACCTGCCACCCCTTCAACTTCAGAACCATCTTCTCCAGAATCAGCATTAACACCAGCTCCTCAACAGCAAGAAGGTAATCATATATATATACATATTTTAATCATCTTTGTTTTATGTCACCTTGCTTGCTGACATATTTGTACAGAGATGGTTATTGGTAGCAGCCTACAAGCGCCACCTTCCACTCTCGGGTCCATGGCAAAATCCAAGACACCCGAGAGCACTCCTCCATCGTCATCAAAAGGAAAAGAGAAGGTCGACACTTCCAAAAAACAAAAAGTCACCTTTGAGGACATCCCAGCAAGCTCGCCTCCTCCACAGCCTCAAATAATGGGCCATCCCGAACCATCCAAGGAGACTGCCACCTCTTCGGAACTAAACCTAGTAGTTAATGACGAGGATCTCTTCATGCTCCTTAATCAATTACTAGAGAAGGCTGGTATGAGCACAGCCTTCATTGATCGCTTCACTTCCGAGGAGGGCTGGGAGAGAATGAAGCGACGATCTGCTACGGTTGCCTTTGGTTCTGTGATGAGGATGCTGGCAAATGTAAGCACCTTTTATTCTCTCTTCAATGTATTATTTCTTGGTATTAATGGTTATATTTTCAGACCACGGCAACTCCTGTCCTGATGCACGACCCAGTCCTCAAATGTTTGGAAAAGATCGAAAAAGTCGAAGAGATAACCCAAGCATTCGAGAACTCGGAGAAAGCTCGAAAAGAGGAGAAAAAAGCCTTCGACTTGAAGAGGTAGTAGCTGCTCGAAGGCCTGGCCAAGGAGAAGCTCGAGAAGGAGAATCTCAAAGAGAAAGTCAAAGAGCTCGAGAAAACTATCTCCGAGCATCCGGATCGCATGAAGGAGGTGACAACAGAGGCAGTTCACAAGGCTATTGAAGAGTTCAAGGCTACTGAAGTCAAAGAGCTCGAAGATAAAGCCAGCGACATCCCCTCGTTGACCATTATTTTTAACATCTTCTATGAGCATCCGGACTTTGACTTCTCTATCCTTGGCGAGGACGTGGTTGAGCTTGTCCAGAGTTGGAGGGAGGATACCACCAAAACTGGAGATGGCGGTTCGAGCACTTTTGCATAAAAACACATTTGTATTCATATCCTTTTTTTTTTTTGTTTCAGAACAATGCGGGCTCGGTCCCTCTTTTTCTCTCTTTGCTTGTATACGGTGCGTGCTTTTTTTTAATGAATGTTTTTTTTCTTGTCAAATATATATTCCTGCAAAATAATCAAAACACAACATTATAATTTTAACTAAGTAGTCAATCACTAGGTGACTGATCGGTACATTTTTTGTGATTTGAATCCAACTAACTTAAAATGAGTTTTAAGTGTTAGGATAGGTTAGGTCGCTTAAGAAAACAGTAAGTACGAGTGATGCAAACTCAATACTATTTTTCAAAAGTTCCATGGCGAAATGTAAATATAGCAATATATCACATCGAACAATGAACATTTTGCTTAGTTACTTTGTTGTTTGATGAGGGAAATTGCGTAATACGACATGCTAAGGCATGAAGCGAAGAGAGAATCCTAGGATTCCAACTCCTCTAAATGGGCGTTTGTATAGTCCCTTAGGAAGTAAGTAGAAGATAATATTCTGATCCTACTGCCCCCTGAGTTTTATGGTATTCGAAAACTACCATAGAACTGTAAGAGATGAATCAAATGAAGTTGAAGTAATAGCCGAAGAAATATTATTGACGAATGATGTCGAATGACGAAATAATAAAGATACAGGAAGCCATTGAAAATACATGAAGATATACATGAAGATTCATTGATAATAATGACGAAGTTGTTCTGCATTCCAAGCATGTTCGATTTTTTGTCCGCCGATGTGAGCTAGCTTGTATGTCCCTGGTCGAATGACGATGTCAATAATATAAGGTCCTTCCCAAGAAGGTCCAAATACACCAGCACCATGCTCTTTATTATTAGGTAGAACTCTTCGAAGGATAAGATCACTAACTTCAAAATGTCTACTTTTGACTTTGGAGTTATAATGTCGAGCAGTGCGTTGTTGATATGATGCGATTCGAAGTTGAGATTTTTCACGCCTTTCTTCTAAAATATCGAGCTCAATTCTCATTAATACATCATTCTAATCTTGCTTATAAACAGATCGCCGTAGAGAGCTCGCACCAATTTCAACTGGGATCTTTGCTTCATATCCATAAGCTAAAGAGAATGGACTCTCTCTAATAGTGGTTCGTTGAGTGGTGCGATAAGCCCATAAAACTTCTAGAAGTACTTCTGGCCAAGCTCCTTTATGCTCCTCCAGCTTCGTTTTTATATTCTGTTTAAGTATTTTGTTTATCGCTTCAACCTGCCCATTGGCTTGTGGATGAACAATAGCAGAGAAACTCTTCTTGATGCCCAAGTTGTTGCAGAAGTCACGGAACTCATCACAGTCGAATTGTTTCCCATTATCAGAAATTATAGTATGCGGTATACCGTAACGGCAGATTATAGATTTATAAACAAAATCTATCATCTTCTTTGCGGAAATGGTGCTCAAGGCTTCAACTTCCGTCCATTTTGTGAAATAATCGACTGCAACCACCGCATACTTCAATCCACCCCATGCTAATTGAAGCATCCTGATAATATCAATTCCTCAAACAGCAAATGGCCATGGACTAGTCATTGTAGTTAAAGGAACATGTGGTATTTTAAGAATAGTCGCAAACCATTGACATTTATCACACCTCCTAGCAAATTCCATTGTATCCCTCTTCATAGTCGGCCAAAAATACCCTTGTCGAAGAATCTTATTTGCAAGTGCTTGCCCCCCAGAATGATTTCTGCATATTCCTTCATGAATTTCCCTCATAATGTAGCATGTTTTTTCATCATTGACATATAATAATAATGGCGAGCTAAAACTTCTTCGATAAAGTTTCTCATCATGGATGATATAGCGGGTTGCCTTTATGCGGAGTCGCTTTGCATCGTCTTTGCTTTCGGGAAGATCGCCATTTTGTAAATATTGCATTATAAGATCCATCCACGATGGTCTTTTGTCGACTGGCATGGTTACTTGGGGTTTAACTTCGATGCTTGGTGATAAAAGAAATTCAACAGGGACAACCTTCAACAACTCTTCATCTTTCGTTGAAGCGAGCTTAGCAAGTGCATCCGCTCAGGTATTTTTAATGCGAGGAATAAGTTGAATATTATAAGCAGTGAATGTCGAGAATAATCATTGTACCTCCTGCAAATAGGCCATTATTCTCTCCCCTCTTGCTTGATAATCGCCCTTAACCTGACAAACGACCAACTGGGAGTCGTTGTACACTTCAATCATCTTGACCTTCATTTCCTATGCAAGCTTTAGCCCAGCTATCAGTGCTTCATATTCAGCCTCATTATTCGACACTGGGAATTTGAAGCGAAGCACACAATAAATGTTATGCCCTTCAGGACTGATTGAAACTAGGCCCACACCTGCTCCATTCTCGTTTGATGACCTATCAACATAAAGTTTACATAACCTTGATGTATCTGAAGCAGGTTTTTTGAGTACTTCTGTGGGAAGATCGACATTATATGTGAATTCTGCAATAAAATCTGCGAGAGCCTGACCCTTTATGGCAGTGCGAGGTTGAAAATTGATGTCAAATTGACTTAATTCAATGGCTCACTTATGTAGCTGTCCTAAAGCCTCAGGTTTCTGTAGAACCTGTTTCAACGGAAAATTCGTGAAAACTCTGATGGAGTGAGCATGAAAGTAAGGTCGAAGCTTCCTTGATATGATGACAAGTGCTAGTGCTAATTTTTCCATCTCTGGGTATCTAGTTTCGGCATCAAGTAATCTTTTACTTACATAATAGACAGGTCGCTGTATATTTTCCTCCTCGCAAATTAATGCAGCACTCGTTGCATATTTGGAAACAGTGAGATATAAGCATAATTCTTCTCTTGGGCTTGGCTTCGACAAGAGTGGAGAAGAACCCAAGTGTGTTTTTAACTCTTGGAATGCCTGCTCGCATTCTCTCTTCCATTCGAACCTCTTTGATCCTTTCAATACTTCAAAGAATGGTTGGCATTTATCAGTTGACCTGGATACAAACTGACTCAGTGTAGCCATTCTTCCTGCCAAGCTCTGTACATCCCTGGGTTTTCAAGGAGATTGCATATCAATCAGTGCTTGTATCTTCTGAGGGTTAGCTTCAATGCCTCGCTGATTGACTGAAACCCAGAAATTTTCCAGATCCTACCCCGAATGCGCACTTCTGGGGATTCAGCTTCATTTGATATTTTCAGAGAATTTTGAACATCTCATCAAGATGCTTGATGTGATCTTTGGATTTTTCCGACTTCACCAACATGTCGTCGACATTTACCTCCATTGTCTTGCCAATTTGTTTTGCAAACATCATATTGACAAGACGCTGGTAGGTCGCTCCTGTGTTGATAAGTCTAAAGGGCATCTTCTTATAGTAGTATAATCCTCGATCAGTGATGAACGAGGTATGCTCCTCATCTAGCTCATACATGGGGATTTGATTGTATCCAGAATACGCGTCCATGAAACTTAAGAGTTCATGTCCCGATGTTGCATCTACAAGCTGGTCGATTCTCAGAAGGGGGAAGCTGTCCTTCGGGCATGTGATGCCCAAGATTCTCACATACATAATAAGCCAATAATAAACATATTCATATTGCATAATAGACATATCAAGCAACTAGTATCACTTTCATGGTAAATTACTCATTTTGATTGTTAAATGATCTGTATTATTGTACTAATATTTGTGGAAGGGCTCCCATACAGTGTAAAGGCTCAGTACCCTCAAAGAGAGAGAGCTTGGTGTGTGAAAGGGACAAAGAATACATTTATGAATAGTAATACTATACGAACATGCATTAAAATCATATCTGTTGATAACTT